>ONZH01021546.1:0-29074 GCA_900303285.1 Rhinella marina | reverse complement strand
AGCTTTGGTCCCCTGCAAAAAATGCTTGAGTCTCCCATTGACTTCAATGGGGTTTGTTATTCGAAGCGAGCACCTGAGCATCGGGAAAAATTCGACTCGAATAACGAGCACCTGGGCATTTTAGTGCTCGCTCATCTCTAATCTATATAAATATCTACAGATCGGACACCTTTTGAGCGGTACAAACGCCTTCCTTACCCGGGCATGCGATACAGTGTTTTAGCTATGGTGTGGAAATTGTAAAGTCAAAACAGGACTTAGACCCTTATTTGACACCCTGAATGATAAAGATAAATTACACAAAACTACACCTTTGTGTCTTGGGAAATGGAAATGAGCCTTACCTTCTCCGAATCACAATGGTCTAATGCTTTCCTGCATAATTCTAAGTCTTTTAAATGTATGTCACATTATGAATCAGCAATTAAGACGATACTTAGATGGTACTACCCTCCTGATAGACTCCAACGTATATTTCCAGGAGTATCTGCTGAGTGCTGGAGAGGTTGTGGGGGTCGTGGTATTCTATTCCATATACTATGGACTTGTCCTCATATTATCAGATACTGGAAAGATGTGTTTTCTTTGATATTTTCCATTACCAAGCTTGCTATTAAGCCGACACCGTCTCTGGCAATTCTATTTATAGGCTTAGATAACCTACCTTCCAAGGATAGAAAAATTATAGCACACATATCTCTAGCCGCCAAGTTAGCATTAGCGCATCATTGGAAATCCCCAACTATACCAGATCTCACTGAGATTAAATCTCGGATCAATAAAACCTGTCTATATGAACTAATAATGGACTTAAAAAGCCACCAATATAGTAAATTTGAGAGACATTTGATCACATGGATAACCTACAATCAACTTTCACATGATCTTGTATATGCAGATGGTAACACCCAGAGGAAAGAACAAATTGACTACTCTTTTTCTCAATTTCATTATAAGAATTTCCAATTTATACCACTTAGTATGATGTTGTATTAGCACATGTTACATGAATTTCCGCCTAATGCTCTACTAAATCTTTGGAATATTTGAATCCATTGTCGAAAACATTTATATCATCATCTATCTCATGACTGATTAGATGTTTTCCTTTTTATTTTATTTTCTATATCTCCCTTCCCCCTTTTACTTTTGTTGATTTATCTGTATTTTATATCTACATAAAAATTTTGAAATGTTGACGAGACAACGTAAACATTCCATCACCTATTGTAAAATGTCTGAAAGATGTATACCTATAGCTTGTCTCAATAAAAATAATAAAAATAATGTAAAAAAATAAAAAAAATAAAAATCTAGAGCTCTGGATTTTTGCAGCACAAAATGGCGCCTGCATTATATATATTGCATATAGTACAGGCTCCATTTTGACCAAACATGGCAGTCTAATTTTTAAGTTCAGAATGTTATTTATTTAGTTCTTTATTTGGCATTAATGGCAGCCAAGCTGCCCCTGCCTTTGATCATTTTTCAGTCTCAGATCTGCCCCCTACCTCCATCAGCCTCCTATCAGACCCCCCCAGACTACATCAGCCTTAGATCAAATTCCCATCAGATCTCTCAGCCTCAAATCAGATCCCCATCAGACCCTCCCTGGTCTCAGATCAGCCTACATCAGACCCCCCAGCCTCAGATCAGACCCCCATCAGATCCTCCCTAGCCTCAGATCAGACTCCCATCAGACCTCTCAGCCTCAGATAAGACCTCCCAGCCTCAGATGAGATCTCCCAGCCTCAGATCAGACCCTCCCCCAGCCTCAGATCAGACTCCCAGCCTCAGATCAGACCCCCAGCCTCAGATCAAACCCACCAGCCTCAGATCAGACTCCCATCAGACCTCCCATCCTCAGATCAGACCCCATCAGACCCTCCCTAGCCTCAGATCAGCCCTATCAGACTGACATCAGACCCTCCCTAGCCTCAGATCAGCCCCCAGCCTCAAATTAGTCCCCATCAGACCCCTCAGATCAGACCCTCCAGACTCAGATCAGACCTTCCCCACCCTCAACTAGCCTCAGATCAGACGATTAAAAAAAAATAAATGGACTTACAGTACAGACCAGAAGTTTGGACACACCTTCTCATTCAAAGAGTTTTCTGTATTTTCCTGACTATGAAAATTGTAGATTCACACTGAAGGCATCAAAACTATGAATTAACACATGTGGAATTATATACTTAACAAAAAAGTGTGAAACAACTGAAAATATGTCTTATATTCTAGGTTCTTCAAAGTAGCCACCTTCTGCTTTGATTACTACTTTGCACACTCTTGGCATTCTCTTGATGAGCTTCAAGAGGTAGTCACCTGAAATGGTATTCCAACAGACTTGAAGGAGTTCCCAGAGATGCTTACCACTTGTTGGCCCTTTTGCTTTCACTCTGCGGTGCAGCTCACCCCAAACCATCTTGATTTCGTTCAGGTCTGGTGACTGTGGAGGCCAGGTCATCTGGCATAGCACTCCTTCACTCTCCTTCTTGGTCAAATAGCCCTTACACAGCCTGGAGGTGTGTTTGGGGTCATTGTCCTGTTGATAAATAAATGATGGTCCAACTAAACGCAAACCGGATGGAATAGCATGCAGATGAAAGATGCTGTGGTAGCCATGCTGGTTCAGTATGCCTTCAATTTTGAATAAATCCCCAACAATGTCACCAGAAAAGCACCCCCACACCATCACACCTCCTCCTCCATGCTTCACGGTGGGAACCAGGTATGTAGAGTCCATCCGTCCACCTTTTCGGTGGTTGGAACCAAAGATCTCAAATTTGGACTCATTGGACCAAAGCACAGATTTCCACTGGTCTAATGTCCATTCCTTGTGTTCTTTAGCCCAAACAAGTCTCTTCTGCTTGTTGCCTGTCCTTAGCAGTGGTTTCCTAGCAGCTATTTTACCATGAAGGCCTGCTGCACACAGTCTTCTCTTAACAGTTGCTGTAGAGATGTGTCTGCTGCTAGAACTCTATGTGGCATGACCTGCTCTCTAATCTGAGCTGCTGTTAACCTGCGATTTCTGAGGCTGGTGACTCAGATGAACTTTTCCTCTGCAGCAGAGGTGACTCTTGGTCTTCCTTTCATGGGAAGGTCCTCATGTGAGCCAGTTTCTTTGTAGCGCTTGATGGTTTTTGCGACTGCACTTGGGGACACTTTCAAAGTTTTCCCAATTTTTTGGACTGACTGACCTTCATTTCTTAAAGTAATGATGGCCACTCGTTTTTCTTACTTAGCTGCTTTTTTCTTGCCATAATACAAATTCTAACAGTCTATTTCAGTAGGGCTATCAGCTGTGTATCCAACTGACTTCTGCCCAACACAACTCATGGTCCCAACCCCATTTATAAGGCAAGAAATCCAACTTATTAAACCTGACAGGGCACACCTGTGAAGTGAAAACCATTTCAGCTGACTACCTCTTTAAGCTCATCAAGAGAATGCCAAGAGTGTGCAAAGCAGTAATCAAAGCACAAGGGGGCTACTTTGAAGAACCTAGAATATAAGACATATTTACAGTTGTTTCACACTTTTTTGTTAAGTATATAATTCCACATGTGTTAATTCACAGTTTTGATGCCTTCAGTGTGAATCTACAATTTTCATAGTCATGAAAATACAGAAAATGAATAAGAAGGTGTGTCCAAACTTTTGGTCTGTACTGTACATCTCCAGCTCTGGAAGGTGCTGCCACTTGGCAGATTCACTTACCCCTCCTCGTCTTCTTCCCACCGCGCTGTACTGTAACCTGACAGCGCACAGCATCAGGTCATAGTGCACATCTATGTGCACTGTTTCGGGACGCTGTATGTGTCAGGACACAGAGCGGGGCCGGAAGAAGACCTGGAAAGGTGAGGATAGCCAGATGCAGTGGTGTTCTCACCACCCTTGCCTCCCGCATTAGCATTTTCACTATATGCTCTGGCATGGTATGCAGCCCTCAGGCCGGAGGTCCCCCACCCCTGATTTAGGACATTTGCGCATTTTCAAACCCAGTTATTACTGTTGCATTTCTAGTATCCTACAGGGGAACCATAAATGAAAATTCACATAAATCCCATGTCAATTACTTTTTGGGAAGACATAAAACAATAAACTGATAAATACCTCAAAACATACCTAAAAATTCAGATTTTGATTATCTTTATTGCTTTTGCTTTTCTATCAATATATTCTGAGACGTACATGCCCATTGACCACAGTGGATAATTTTTACCTTTTTATGCGTTTTTGGTTATAATTCATGTTGTTTCCATGGTAAAACAATTGTGCAAAACAGCGATGCGTTTCCCTCTAGTAACATCTAGCACACTGAACTGTTAATTACTCCCGGTCACGATTCACATGCTCTATATCAAAGGCACAAAGATGACCAGAATACAAATGGAAACACGCAGGTTGCTTTGAAGTGAAAACCAATACAAAACAACAATACTCAATGAGATTCTATTTTCAGCCTAGAGGAAAAGGCAAGTACTCTGTTAAAACATATAACAAGCAAATGAGGTTCTTTCCTCGTCCAATAATGGATCACGCTGGAAGTGTACATGTTCTGAAGGTAGAAAACACACTTTGTTTCATGAATAGTTATTACCCTTGCGATATATTGTAAAACTTGTCTTTTGGTGTCATGTAGAGCTTCACATGAATGCTAAAGGTCTCACTCTCACTAAATTAATTGTCAACGTATTTCTGAGAAAATATGATAAACAATTAAAAGGGTTTTCCAAGATTTTATAACTGATGATTTATCCTCTCTGATCAGTGGGGTCTGACACCCGGGACACCTGCTGATCAGCTGTTTGAGAAGGCACAGGAGCAGCACCATACATTGTAAAGTGGCTGTGCTTAGCTCAGCCCCATTTCACTGCGAGCACTGCTTTTCAAATGGCTGATTGGCAGGGCTTCCAGGTGTCGGAGACCCACCAATCAGATACTGATGACCTTTCCTGAGGATAGGTCATCAGTTATAAAGTCTCAGAAAACTCCTTAAAAAACACAGAAAACTGTGACTATGGGTCAATTCATATTCTTGAATGTGTTCTGTAAATGGTGAGGGTCTAAATTGAAAATATAACCACTCTCCTATTATTGAGTAGATGTATTATGCTAAGAATAAATTCAGTCAGCACCAGCTAAGTGAAATAAATGGGCATGTCTGCTGTGAGTGTAATGTAAAAACAAGCACACAAAATGCAGCACCATTCTGAAAGTGGTAAGATACAGTATGTGACAACTAAAGATGAGCTGATAGATTCTAAAGTTCACAAATTCTACTAGAATTATTCAGTAATTTTGAATATGAATTTTGTGTGATTCAGTTTTAGATAATCAGAGGAGGGAGAAAGAGAGGGAGAAGGATACTCCTCCAGGCAGTCACAGGCAGTCACAGTGCTTTCGATTCGGGGCAAATTTATCATACAGCTGATTCAGCCAAATCCGACCTAAATTAAATTATAATTTATTTGTTAATCTCTAATACTACTAACATTGAAAATATGTATTATTGCATTATTACTATAGTTACTATACTTATACACGGGAGTACCTTAACACATATCTTGATCAAAATTGTGTGAGCCCATCTGCCACAACAAGACGAGATGCATGATTTAAACCTGTTATGTAAGTGGTACAAACTTCAGTGTCCTAAGAATATTAAATAGTTATTATAGGGTGCATTTATCAATTGCGCAGTTTTTTCCTGTTGCTTTAAAGTCTGCCTTTGTTTTCTTGTGCTGAGCCAAATTGTGCTGCCCGATCCCCTGAAGACGCCAGGGATCTGGCAAAACATGTCGTGAGGCTGTGTTTGAGGGATTTTTAGTGACAGTATCAAATTAATGGTAGGCAGGGAAAGTAAGCTGTGAGAAGAGTCTGGAGCCAGTGCGTGACTGCCAGCCTCTCACGACTACCTAATCATATTGATACTAAAGTGCCTTAACATATGTCTGGGTCCTCTAAAAATAATATTTAAACATTTATCAGAAGGAGCACATTTTATTTATTTTTTTATTTCAGTGTATGTGTAATGTGGTTTCACCTTTTTAAGTTATTGCATACCAGGGAGTTACCTTGTGACTGTACTTTGTGGCAGGGGCAGACACAGACAGCAGTGGGCCCTGTACAAACAATTTGCCTGGGCCCCCCCTCATATGTCAGTTGCTCAGGATTCCCCCATATGCTCATTCAGCCCCCCCCCCCATATGCCACTTGCTCAGGGCCCCCCCCATATGTCAGTTTCTCAAGACCCCCACTCCTATATGCTCATTCAGGTCCCCCCATATGTCACTTGCTCAGGACCCCCACCAGTTGCTCAGGAGGACCCCCCCTAATATCAGGTGTTAATTTATTTATTCAGGTCCCCCCATATGTCACTTGCTCAGGACCCCCACTAGTTTCTCAGGAGGACCCCCCTAATATCATTTGGTAATTATTTATTTATTCAGGGCCCCCCATATGTCAGTTGCTCAAGACCCCCCTCATATATGCTCATTCAGGCCCCCGCATATATTAGTTGCTCAGGACCCCCCCATATGTCACTTGCTCAGGACTCTCACCAGTTGCTAAGGGGGACCCCCCTAATATCAGTTGTTAATTTATTTATTCAGGGCCCCCCATAAGTCACTTGCTCAGGACCCCCCCCTCCCCCATATGTCACTTGCTCGCCCCCCCATATGAAACTTGCTCAGGACCCCCCCCTAATATCAGATGTTAATTATTAATTTATTTTATTTATTCAGGCGCCTCATATGTCAGTTGTGCCCCCCCCAATTTGCTCATTCAGGCCCCCATATCCATGTTGTGTGACCAACAGACCCCCATCAGACCTCAGATCAGACTAAAAATAAATAAATAAAGCTTACCTCTCCTGCTCCACTGCTCTCCATGTCCGCCGGGGTGTCTTAAAGCGAGTCCCTGCCCTGCTCGTCTCCAACAGCCCGCGCTGCACAGTCACGTGATCTGACTGCGCACAGCGTCAGGTCATAGTGCGCGCTGTACACAGTCAGGCTGGAGGAGACCAGGGAGGAAGTGGAGGCCGGGGTAAGTATTCTCTCTTGCGTAAGCACTAGCGAGCGCTTCCAGAAGCTGAACCGGCTGCACAGGCGATATGTCCGCCCCTGTTTTCTGGCTGCCTTCAACATTTACCAGTGTCACACATCTTAAAAGCACCTTAAAAGTGATTTATTTTCCAAAACAGACAACTTCTGACTCCACTTCTGAAAGTGGAATGGAAAGACAAAAGTTGCAGAATTTTGCACAAATTGTCTTGTCCAAAACCTGCAACAATTTAATTCTTTATATAAAATAAGAGATTGACTGTGAATGTGTCAGCAGTTCAACAGGATGCAGACGGCAATATATTAGACTGCTCTTCAATAGTGAGGCACAGTAATTCTATATATAAACAGATTAACAGGGATTGTGACAGCAGGTGAACAAGATACACACAGTGATTACACTCAACCTGCACTGTCCCTGTATTCTCCCTATGATCGCCCTATTCTCTCCAAACAGTGTCTCAAAAACTCTCTCTATGATCTCCCTGCACTATTCCTGCACTATCCCTATCCAATATTCTTCTATTAGCTTTCTTGTCTCTCCCTAAACTCAGCTCACAGTGAAATGGTGGAGACTGCACAGTATGAGGCTATTATAGGGCTATGAAATCACAGGGGATGGATATCTGCTGATTGGCTAGCTGCACTGCATTATGGCTCATATCGTGAGTTTCATGAGTTTATTAATTTCAATTTCTAACATGTGCAGCAGCCATTTTAGAAAATCTGATTATTCACCACAAAGCGCAAGGGAAATTCTGCTTCACTGCAAATTATTCCTAAACTTTAGCTCAAATTCCGCTTCAGATGCTTCAATACGCTCTACACTAGCCATTATGATCTGAGCAAACATACTGTACTGGCATTTGCCCATGTTTGCCTTAGGCCCCATTCACACGACCGTATAAATGGATCCGCATCCGTTCCGCAATTTTGCGGACCAGGTGCGGACCCATTCATTTCAATGGGGCCGCAAAAGATGCGGACAGCACACCGTGTGCTGTCCGCACCCGTTGTTCCATTCCGTGGTGCCGCAAAAATATAGAGCATGTCCTATTCTTGCCCGCAAGCACGGACAAGAATAGGCATTCTCTATATAGCGCTAGCCATGCGCGGTCCGCAAATTGCGGAACGCACATGGCCGGTATCCGTGTTTTGCGGATCCGCAATTTGCGGACCGCAAAACACTTACGGTCGTGTGAATGGGGCCTTATGCTGCTGATGATCTTGACTGTGGCATCACATTATGGCTGCTTTCACATGAGCACTAATTATTTCATCTATTATAAGAGCAGAACAATGAAAATAATGGAAGTGACAGATCCAGAACACAACTAAAAATAATGAAACCAGAAGGACCCAATTGACTATATAAAATCTATCAGGTTTCCCTTAGGGAGTTCAACATAGTCCTGCATTCAATTTGTGATATTTATGACAGAGGCGCTTCCAAGGCAAATGTGGATTCAGACTAACCTCCCTACTTCTGGTCACGTGCAGTGATCTATAGGAAACGTGCTACATGTTCAGGGGCTGCCATTGCTGTCTAATTGCACCTGAGCTTAGTTTAAACAACTGTTATTTTTGACTTCTTTATTTTATTTGTGGCTCTTTCATTAATATTTGAAATGTTAATTTTATAGTTGAAATACTAGAGATGACTGATACAATCCAAAACTAATCAAATTTGACTAATTTTTTTTACAATAATCAAGTTGCATTGAATCCAAATTTTTGGTGGTTAGTTTTGGGTTTATTTTGGACAGACATAGAGAGAGAAAATTCAAACCCGAATCCAAATGTTTGGTTTCCATTTGGATGAATTTTAGAGAAAGAGAGAGAGAAAAAAATTCAAATCCAATTTGAATTTTTTTTTACAGATTTGTGTATCATCTATAATATATACAATGCATTTTAATAATCAAAAGACAAAACAAAAAAGAAACATAATTGCTTTATAACTCAATCGGAATCACTATAACAATACTAGAAATTAAGCAGAAAAAATTTAGCAACTTAGTAACCTATTTATTCCATGTGTGCCCACACTCTAAAAACTACACTCATTAGTTAATCTAAATTCCAATGTTCCAACACAGCCTGTAAATTATACTAAAAGAATACAATTAGTGAGTCAGCAGCCGATTCCCAGTAATGTGCAGTCTTTCAGTATACAGCCGCCTTTCAGCATGTTCTGGTTTAGGTTGGTCCTTGCAGTCTTGTCTGTATTCTGCACATAGGAAGTGATTCAGAACATGCTAGAACACATATCTTCCCATTTCTACACCATGTCTACTGTATTGTCAGTTATATTGTTATTCTCATCACATTGTTGCAGAGAGGCATCTTTTTTAGGAAACCACTTTCTATGAAACCCATTACACATTTTCTCTGGATCTTTTTTATGTCAAGATATTGAAACTATGGTAATTCATGACAGGGAATGTATAAATTCTTAGCAGTATAGCACTAAGGTTGTTTATCAACCCCTTTGTTCTTTGTAGGAAAAAAAGCAAATGCAGTATTAAATCCTGTGAGAAAAGTGTAATTGCTCCATATCTATCTTGTTACATAACTTTTTTCTATGATGCAGTTGTACAGTCTGTGCACACACCTTGCATAAATTTATGTTTCATCAGACTTTACTATTCAGGGAACATCACAATTTGCTCTTTGAGGATATTGAATGTGCAGGGCATACATTGTAAAAGCAGAGATAATTGTAAGCTGCAAGACCCATTACAATATGCATCATACAATATTGATTATAACTAGAGATGAGCAAACTTTTCAAAAATTCGGTTCAGTCGCTTCACCAAATTTTTCCCAAAAAATTGCTTTGATCAGAATTAAATCTTCACAAAGCACTTTAAATCATTTCTATCCTGGCCTGCAGTTAAACTTTAGGGAGAATATATCCTGGAGTACATCATTGTGCAGTGCATCAACATGCATAGCTAGTCCTTTTCGGTAGTGAAACCGTTAGTGTGCAGCTGAATGAAAAACTGGTCACATATATGGCAGTGCACATCATGTTGGCCACCAACATTCCTAGCTTACAAATAGCTAAACAAAAAAAAGCATACAGCAACCTTCAGTACAGCAAAAAAAAAAACAAAAAAACAAACACTATCCACCCCTGCCGGTGTCCCAATGACTCTTTAGTGGAACAAAATAAGGAAATAGAGACAGCTCCAATAAAGTACTGGTGAAGAAAAAGATTATTTTAATCCATATTATTGCAGTGCAATCACACTGTTAGATGTAGAATGACTGTGCATCATTATTAGGCTTAGTTCACACTTCACTTATTTGGTCAATAATTGTCAGCCCAAAGCACATGCATGTCAAACCCACAGAACAGGTGCAGATCTATTGATGATATCTAATCAGAGAGTAGGCTTGGCTTTTGAATTTGCCTCACAATAAGTAATGGAAATAACTGGCCAAATGACAGAAGTGAGTACTCTGCCTTACAGGTCAATGTTAGCGCCAGGTCTAATTTATCGGCGTGGACTTGAATGTGCAGTGGCCCAAAATTCAAGGAGTGGCCCTATGACAGTGGGGAGGGTGTCGGCAGTAAGGCTATGTTCACATCACTGTTTATTTTTGCGATCCATCAGAAGAACAGGCCACAAAAAGCAGATTCTATAGTTTGAGCATCCGCCTTCACTCCATCAGTATTTAGTCAGCATTTGATCAGTATTGGTAGGGCAAAAGCAGGAGTGCAACAAATTAACTAGGTACACGCACCTGTATATTAGACCGACTGTTGAGACTAAGTCTGATGCACAGTTAATCAATGTATAATAGAATAGATTAGGAATGAATGGCACAGCAGTTGAACAAGATGCACAGGGTGATTACAGAGAGCCTGCACTGTCCCTGCAGTCTCCCTATGCTCTCCCTACAGTGTCTAAAAACTCTCCCTATGATCTCCCTACATTGTCCCTATGGCTGATCCATGGGGCTCCCCACTGATCACAAGACTAGGGTTTCTTTTTCTCCCATTGGAATGGAGGAATGTGCCCATATACATAGCCGTTCAAAGTCTACTGGTCTGATGGAGACAATTGAGTACAACATTCAGCTATCTTCATCAGTCCCAAGGACTTTGAATGGGGCGCTGGCACTTATGCTCAACTGAACCTGAGTTCCCCATTCTCATGATCAGTGAGAGTCCCAGAGGTAGATAGGTGATAAGTGTGGTCAACGTTTAAAAAAAACAAAAAAAAAAACAGCTCTCCTTTTCAGGCACTTAGTAGTTTGGTTGATAGTTTGGATATAGATGATCAGTAGAGATGAGAAAAGTCTTGAAAAATTCAATTTGGCAACTTTTCCAAATTAATTAATCATGAATCGCTATAAATCAGATATACCCAGGCCATTCTGCCTTAGGGTATGGCCACACGGAGTGGCCATGCTGCAGTTGATTTGCAACCATGCTGTGGTGAAGAACTACGCAACCAATTATCCAGCAGCTTCATTTAAAACTGAAAACCCCACCGTATAGTTGGTCTTCATTGTCAATGGCCATGCTGCACCTTTAATCAAGGGCTATTTCTGGTATTGGGTTTGGCTGGTTAGGTTGGGGGACAATTATTATATTATTGATGCTCTGGCCTGCAATATCCTGCAGGTTATTTGATAGCAAGAACAGAATATTAGTCAGCTCTGGCATACCAACTTTTCCAACCCCAGCGCTCTCCTGCCCTACAGGTGGGAGCCTTTCTTCTGACAAAACAGTAACAGTGAACCTATTCATTGTGAATTTTAGAACGTCTCACTTCATTGGTGCCACCATAGATTCAGAACTATTAGTGTGAGAAACCATGAGCGAGCTTTCTTTCTTGAGCTTCACAACATAGGGGTACTTTTGATTGGCAAGTGATTAGACTGCAAAGAATGGTCAAAATAAGCCATTACTTACTAGGGAGTGGAAATGAAAATCTATTCTGCTATAGATGTGGTAGAAATTTGTTTTGTGTTTAAGATAGCAAATCCTTGCAAGTTTACCAAGTACAGTTTAAGAAACCCATTCTATAGCTTACAGTATGTGTAGCTACATTTTAGAAGAATTTTCCAGAGGTTGTTTCTAAACTTACATCCTAAATTTAAGTCTTCTTCTGTGATGATTGAGGAAAGACCTACAAATCTAACCAATCTACAAACAACAGACAATGGGAATGACACCTGACCTTGGCTAACAAAGTACGGGCTAGCTATGACAAAAGTCTTTGAGGCATTCAAGATAAATAGAAGCAGGTATATTTCATTAGGATCAATTTCAGTTTGAGAACCAAAGGTGAAAAGGTTTCATGAAGAGCCACTAACATGCCTTTTGATTTCCCAAGTGAGCTGGTATAATTGAATCATAGATGATAGAAGCTACTGGAGCAGGCAGGAACAATATTTAATGCAAATGAGTTTTACAACAGAACCAATAACTAATCTGTTGTTTTCTTTTTGTGCTTCTGTCCCGTACCAAATAAGTGGACTCTCTACACCATGATTCGAGTGATGTACACTGAAGTGGCATGTGTAGTATAAGGGCCCTTTAGAACACTCATTCCCAATCATTGCCCCGTGATTTAGATCAGCTAAGTGGGCCATAGACACAATGGTCTAGAGGGGAACTCATTGACATCTATGGGAATGTTTTCTAGGCATGCTCTATTACCTGTGTAGTGGCCATTTTACAAGCAAGGAGTAGATAAGCTTTGATAATCACCAGTTGTGAATCTGTACATATATAGGTTATACCTGTAATTCTAATCCTGGCTGTAATGACAAGCAGATAACTGTAGTCAGGTGATCTGTACAGACTAAGACGTGGTGCTTATTATTAGGCTTACTGGCCAGTGCAAAAACTGTAGATTTTTATGTTTTTTCTTTAGTATTAGGGATGAGCGAAGTGAGATCCTAGATCCAAAGTCGGTTTGCTCAAAACTTTGTTTTAATGCTGTATGGAGATCCATCTCCATCTCGCAGGACTTTGATGAATAACTTTAGGATTTGATTTTTCAACTTGGAAACCATTTTAAAACTTGGTTCCGGTGACCATGTTGCCTTCTTTGCTGGCTGGATTCATTTTTCCATTACATTATACCATTATACACTGCTTGTTTACAGGGGTTATGGTTACCATTGCCGACAATATATGATCTGCTGCGTATGGGTACCTATGCGCAGCAGCTCCCATGGTCCCAGCCACCAGAAAGGCTGACACTTTTTCCTATAGTGTTAGCAAAGTTTTTGCTATTTGATTCACATTTATACTTCCATTTAATGCAATTAATGTATTCTAAATTGTGAAAGGAAACAAACATTACCCCATCAAAAAAAGCTGCATTGACCTGTGTGCCACTACACATTTTCTATCATGGCAAACAAGTACTCTACAATTTATCTCAAAGAAGTCAGTGAAGCTTGTCAGACACAGCCTGATTCTGCATCTGAATACACAATGGTAAGAATCAAGAGAATACTTCATATCAGAACGTGGGGACCTGTGTTCAATTGGAAAGGCAATCCATATGGATTTCCCCAGGGTAATATCTAACTTACTCACATTGTAGGCAACAGACTGTAAAATTGCAAAATTCTTTTTCTAATTTAGATGAACGTTGATTAAAAAAAAGAACCTTTTTACACAAAATTGCTATAACAAAAGAACATAATAGTCAATTTTCTTTGCAGGTTGCCATTCATTTGCAGGTAAAAGGGTAAGAACATATTTAAATATTTTATATTGACAATATAATAAACATAGTTTAAGGAAATTTCATTATAATCAAGTATAATAAACCTTAACAAGGTGTGATGGAAAGGGAAATGCTAAAGGCAATGATTTACTTTTCAGTGCTAGGAAAAAAGACCAGAGGCTGGATTTTCCGATAGCAGACCCACTGCTAAAGTTAAAACTTCGTTTGTATTTAGTGTTTTTCTATGTTAATTAGATACTGGTGGTACTGTGGTAATGAGAGGAGGACACAGGTTGTGAGAAGTGCATTTCAATATTCTTTATTTTACAACTCTTTATGGTGTGGTGTACATAATTGGTGCAGTCTACAGTACCTACAAGCTTCTATGATGTAAATCCAGGACTGGAGATACGGTATATCTATCTAGCTCTTTGTTTTATCATTGCATACAATTTCCTTTAACATGTTAACATATTCCATTAGTAAATTTTACCAATGTCAACAGCCTCAACAACATATGGGACAGTCTCACTGTCCCTTGATGTTAACAGTTAGAGAAAAGACATGGACAGTACGTACTTTCCTCAGCCTGAAGATTTTTGCAGCTTCTTATTGTTCTCTGTCTATGGGAATAAACATGAAACCCTCAGATAACATACTGTAGTCTTTAGCACAATCTGAGTGGCTAGACAGAGGGAGGGGGCTCCCCTGTCCTCCATTAGGACCTCCTGCAGCAAAATTGCAAGGCATCAATCAGTTGCTATAGCAGTCTGGTGCCTTGTGAAACAAATAACAACTATTCTGGAACTATTTTTAATGTATTTATTTTTGCAGTAATAAAGCATTGTCAATTTTTTGTAAGAATCTTATTTAACTTTTTTTTTCTTTTTCCCACTAAGTCCCACTAAGAGAATTGAATATGCAATCCTTTGATCTCTTCAGTAATACACTGCAATACTCTTGTATTTCTGTGTAATATGCCCTTTAGTGTTACACTACCTATAAGATTGTGCCTCCGACATAGCCAAAAAGGTGCTGACATATGGCACATCAGAAAGTCAGAGGGTCATTGTTAGGCCCATGTCTGACATAGCAACTCGTCAGCACCCTCTGGTCATGTTATAGGCACACCAATAGATTTATAGAGGGAGAACCTCATCCCACTGTAAAACCAATTAATATCAGTCGGTTGTAATTCTGATAGGCCATTATCAGAATTATAACCAACAGCAATTGCTTAGGTTTTGCCAAGAGTGTCAGACACAAGTACAGCTCCTGAGCCTGCTCCATTAAAGCACAATTTGGTGCAGAAATTACAGATTTCTTGTCCTATACTACTAGAGTACCCTCTGCTCCTGTGTCTAGATGTTGCTGTTAAGAACCTTTTATGATGTCCTTTGGAATTCTTTTGAATGCCTCTTAGAAAAAACACCCATTGCCCCTAGCAACTATTTGCCCATTGCATCCTTCACCAATTGTCGGGATTTGTACATGTGGTAGGGTTTGGCAATGGCAGACTTCAATGGAGACAGCAGGTTAAAAAGTCCAAAATAATTTTTATTTTGTCTCCAATAAAAGTTCACAGTCATTCGTAAGGATCCACCTAACAATTGACTAAACATAGGCTTTCTAATTAAACATAGACTTTTCCTCACCTATAGTTTCAGGACAGGTCACCAGCTTCCATGCTCTGACACAGACTGACAGTCTGAGGTCTCTCAGTAATAATCCCAGAAGCCACATATGGGATCTCCCCTTAGGCTGAGGAGAATATCCGTACTGGAGCAAGGGTGTGGACTGGTAGGTCCAACTACCAACTTACCCACCAGTCCCAAAAAATCCAGACTAGAACAGAATCTAAACAAACTGCTTCATAAAACTACACTGCTGGAATAAAGGCAGCTTTCTAGATTTCTTTTACCTCACCCAGCTGATGACTGGAAACCCCCTTTAACATTTATTATATTCAAAAGTCTGCATCTTAGCTTTTATAAATATAAACTGGAGGATTAAGGAGCCAGATCGTGTCTTTGTCAGTATTTGGGGAAAAAAACATAAAAAAGCAAAATGGAAAATGAAAATGCACAAATCCCTGTCTTCAACTGAACAGTTTGCATAACAGCTTTGCATAAGGTAAAATATTCCATTGTATATTCGCTAATACACATTGAGACATTTAGGTTTTCTTGGAGAGCTTGGCGTCATGGTAAAACCATTGTATCTTATCTTTAAAGACTCCTCCCAAACACAACATTCAGTGGATTAACTTTAAGGAAATCTGCTTATAATATTACAAAAAGATCTCTTTTCCAACAATAGCATTGTCAATGTGTCAGATATGACATATATTACTAGTGGAATTGGCAATGTCACCCAGAGACTCCGCTCATTTTCTTTCCAGGCCACACTCCCACCACTGTGACTGCTGGCAGTGTAGACGTACTCATGTCTGGCCCTGAAGTCTTGTGGTAAAGTGGCGAACGTGCAGTACAGGACTAGAGATTACCAGACAGGTGGGCAATCTCCAGCCATGTACTGCATGTTCATGGGACCAAGCCACTTCAAGTCCAGCCAGAAACAGAAGTAGAAAGGAATGGGGCAGTGGTAATGGATTGGCAGGGCTGACTGACTGCTGGGTTTTTGGCTCCTATGCCACATAACTCCTTTAAGGCTAACTATTCCTAGAAAGATTTTTCACAAATCTCAAGGTGACAATGAAAATTTATGGCATGTTTGTATAGCTGTAACGACCAATATGGACTAAAATGTATATGACTGCATTTGTGAAATGATTGTTTAAGAGATAAACTTGATTGATCTGAAGATATTTCCAAAAATTCTGGAAGGCCAGTATTTTTTTTAATATACTTCACATAAACATAGTAACATAAAAGCCTAGGCAGTTGACCTTCTAACTCCCTTATCTCAGTCACAGAAAATAGCATTTCTTCCTTGAAAATAATTTAAAATGACATGTAATTGGGCTGTTTGGATTCATGAAGTGTAAAAGTTGAAGATGGACTATTAATCATGACTACACTTCTGGTATATCTACCATTAACCTGTCACTTTATGTAGAGAATACCAGGCCTTCCCATACTGCATGCAGAAATCAAGTGTCATATGGGATTATTTGAATTCCTCTAGAGTACTGACTTTTTTCAAATAAAGACTAGAATAGGGAAATGTTTGTGAGAAAAAGAGACGAAACTCTCCTGGCTTGTTTAATTGTTTTACCAGTCAGCAAAGGATATCTGACACATGGCTAAAAATTACATTTGTTCAGGTCTGTGTATCTTACCATTCCAGTGCCTTGGTCCTCCCTTCCAGCTGCAAATGTGTTGACAATTTAGTTACAGGTTATAAGTAGCAAATTGGAAGCAGACACCTAAGTAATTGACTCAAATATCCATGAAGTTCATGTCTGAAAAGTTTAGGAAGATTAAGCACAAATGACAAATCCAGAAGCCTGGTTGAATTATGTCTACAATCTGCAGAACCTTTAGGTAATGTAACAGATAAAACGCATGAGTGATGGCAAGAAAAGCTTTTAATTCATACTTGGTGAAGGTGATAGTATACCAAAGCTACATAAAACTTAGCAAGGATGTATATTTTGTCTAAAGAGTTTAGTAGGAAAAATTACAAAGTTCCAAAAAGTTCAACTTCAATAGAGGGGAGGGCTACATGGTAAACCTTCTGTGCCTATCTGCCTTCTCTTCTCCTTGTTAGAGGCAGTTTAAATCAACACCAAGTATCAGTGAATATCATAAAGGACACACTTTATTAAGAGAAAAATCAGTGCATGTCAAGCTGGGCCACACATAAAATCAAGTATGTGATTTGGCAGAATTATTTTTAAGTATTCCAATCCATAAGCTTGGTATGAAGTAGAGATTTCTTAGAATTCGATTTGAGTCTGATTCTTCCAAATCGACCATGAAATTCTATTATGAATTTATTTTACCCTAATTGAAAGTACACTAAATGCCTAGGCAAAAAACACAGAAAAAAAAAGATAAAAAACATGCATGATATGATAAGTAAATATGCGGACGTCCATGGTTACATTTATGAAAAAAAATAATAACAGAAAACAAATAATAATGCACTAACACAATAGATACAAGCATTATATATGGACTATGCCCTCAGTCTAATGATAAAATCTGAGACTCTTAGCCAATATATTTTGATCAAAACACATTTGTCTCCTCCTACCCCCATCCCCTACCAATCAGGCAAGTCCTACTCTAAACCTACCTATGCAGTATTGCATCTATAATCAGGAGAGTAGACCCTGCACATATAATGTGCTGCTCCTAGTCATCTCTATAAACATCCAGCAACCGATGAGAGGAGAAACACGGACAGCTATAAGTACCACCTAATCAAGACGGTCTGTTTGATAGGAAGGGCAAAAGTGCACAAGAATGCTACTCCCAGGAAAAACTAGGAGCGGATTCACAATTGAATGTGCCACTCTCGCAAGAGCTTAGTCTATATATAATGCTTGCATCTATTATGTTATTATGCATTATTGTTTCCTGAGATTTTTTTATACACTGAATGTCTAGAAAATCTCTCTCTATATATGTATATACAGTGCCTTGCGAAAGTATTCGACCCACTAGAACTTTTCAACCTTTTGCCACATTTCAGGCTTCAAACAAAAAGATATAACATTTTAAATTTTTGATGAAGAATCAACAACACGTGGTCACAATTGCGAAGTGGAACGAAATTTTTGGGATCATTTAAACTTTTTTTGTAATAATAAAACTGAAAAGTGGGGCGTGCAAAATTATTCGCCCCATTTACTTTCAGTTCTGAAAACTCACTCCAGAAGTTCATTGAGGATCTCTGAATGATCCAATGTTGTCCTAAATGACTGATGAAGATAAATAGAATCCACCTGTGTGTAATCAAGTCTCCATATAAATGCACCTGCTCTGTGATAGTCTCAGGGTTCTGTTTAAAGCACAGAGAGCATCATGAAGACCAAAGAACACACCAGGCAGGTCCATGATACTGTTGTGGAGAAGTTTAAAGCCGGATTTGGATACCAAAAGATTTCCCAAGCTTTAAAATCCCAAGGAGCACTGTTCAAGCGATCATATTGAAATAGAAGGAGTATCAGACCACTGCACATCTACCAAGACCCGGCTGTCCCACTAAACTTTCATCTCAAGCAAGGAGAAGACTGATCAGAGATGCAGCCAAGAGGCCCATGATCACTCTGTATGAACTGCAGAGATCTAAAGCTGAGGTGGGAGAGTCTGTCCATAGGACAACAATCAGTCGAACACTTCAGAAATCTGGCCTTTATGGAAGAGTGGCAAGAAGAAAACCATTTCTCAAAGATATTCATAAAAAGTCTCGTTTACAGTTTGCCACAAGCCACCTGTGAGACACACCAAACATGTGGAACAAGGTGCTCTGGTCAGATGAAACCAAAATCGAACTTTTTGGAAACAATGCAAAACGATATATTTGGCGTAAAAGCAACACAGCTGATCACCCTGAACACACCATCCCCACTGTCAAACATGGTGGTGGCAGCATCATGGCTTGGGCCTGCTTTTCATCAGCAGGGACAGGGAAGATGGTTAAAATTGATGGGAAGATGGATGGAGCCAAATACAGGACCATTCTGGATGAAAACCTGTTGGAGTCTGCAAAAGACCTTAGACTAGGACGGAGATTTATCTTCCAACAAGACAATGATCCCAAACATAAAGCAAAATCTACAATGGAATGGTTCAAAAATAAACGTATCCAGGTCTTAGAATGGCCAAGTCAAAGTCCAGACCTGAATCCAATTAAGAATATGTGGAAAGAGCTGAAAACTGCAGTTCACAAATGCTCTCCATCCAACCTCAAAGAGCTCAAGCTGTTTTGCAAGGAAGAATGTGCAACAATTTCAGTCTCTAGATGTGCAAAACTGATAGAGACATACCCCAAGCAACTTGCAGCTGTAATCGCAGCAAAAGGTGGTGCAACAAAGTATTAATGCAAGGGGGCCAATAATTTTGCACGATCCACTTTTCAGTTTTATTATTACAAAAAAAGTTTAAATGATCCAATAAATTTCGTTCCACTTCACAATTGTGACCCACTTGTTGTTGATTCTTCACCAAAAATTTAAAATGTTATATCTTTTTGTTTGATAACAAACATTATTTACTGTTACTTTTTATGCCATCAGTGTCTGATTAGTGGTGTCTGACTTATAAGACCTCTAACCAATGTCTAGTATAAGGGTATATTTTCCCATATGCCAGATTTGTTGTAAACATTTCTATGACTCTCTCAGTTGTTAACACTAGTCCCAGTGCAGCACTGGGGTCCTAGGTTAGAACCCAATCAAGCAAACATCTGCATGGAAATTGTATATTCTCCCTGTGGTTGCGTGGGTTTCCTCTGGGTACTCCCATTTCATCCCAAACATAGATTGTGAGCCCCACTGGAGAAATTGAGTGCTCAAAATGTCTGTGTGCACTGTGGAATATGTCATCCCCTGTATGTCATACAGGGGAAGCAGAGGAAGCAGCTGCTGCGGGGCCCGAGAGGAGTAGGGGCCCAGAAGCAGTGTCTTTTCTAGTACTATTCAGGCCAGGCCCCCAGTGTAACTGTATCTAAAGGGACCCAGTCTGGCCTGAAATGTACTACAAATGGTGTACATACCAGTATCAAAGACCTTTGGAATGCAGTAATCCGTGTGCTAAAGGACTTTTGATGATGTCATCATGTCACATGATCAAAGTTCCTACATCCTAAAATTACTACATTCCAAAGGTCCTTTAGCCTTCAAGAGACATCAGATCAGAGGACAAAGAAGAACGTGCAGCCTGTAAGTAAATAAGTGTCCGTGTGATGTGTATATATGGGTGTGTATATCTATATGTGTATATATATATATATATATATATATATATATATATATACCACAAACTTTTTTCCCCACTGTGTATATATATATATATATATATCTCTTAATAATATAAAAATGAGTTTCTGTCTGTCTGTCTGTTCTCTATGCGCGACCAAACTACTGGACCGATTTTCACCAAATTCGGCACACAGGTACATCAGGTGTCCAGGAAGGTTTTAGACCAGGTCTCATCTCTCTAGGACATACCGTTCCTGAGATATTCCCAAAATATGATCTCCATTAGCCAACATTACAACTGGGAACTTTGGTTTTAAACTCCAACTGCCATTCTCTGCAAAGGCACACGGGGAGGGCAGGTTTCCATAACAACCAGGTAATTATCAGCAGCTGAGGATCTCATCCATTTCTATTTACTGACACTGTTAAAGGTATTCCGGTTACCATAAATATAACTTATTTTTTTTCTATTACTACAGTTCAGTAGTAATAAAAGATGTTTTCCTCCACTGCTGCCTATTGCGTGGGCTCATAAATAAGCATGGTATTGACCTTTAATTCAGGCCACCCTAAAAGAAGTACTTAAAACCCCCGCCCCAGGTCTCACTAAGCCACACCCCCAACTCTGTCAGGCCACACCCCCTTTCACTCCGCAGCCAACAGAGATTGAAAAAATAAAGGTAAAAATCAACTTCTGTCAGCTGCAGGGGTGGGAGGGAAGTTGGATTTCTTTCGGCAACAACATACAGAAACATTAAATGAAATAGATTAAATATACCCGCGCAAAGCAATGTTTTCTTCCACTGTTACCCATGGCGTGTTCTCATTAATTACCATGGCATCGACCTGTAATTCTGGCCACCATCAAAAGAAGGACTTAAAACCCCGCCCCAGGTCTTGCAACGTCACGCCCTCGACTCAGTCAGGCCATGACCCCTCCTGCTCCGCAGCCAATGGAGATTGAACAATTGAAGGTAAAAATCAACATCTGTCAGCTGCAGGGATGGGAGGGAGGATGACTTTCTCTCTGCAACGACACACAGAAACATTAAATGAAATAGATTAAATATACCCGCGCAAAGCAATGTTTTCTTCCACTGCTACCCATTGTGTTTCCTCAAATTACCATGGCATTAACCTATAATTCAGGCCACCCTGAAATGAAGGACTTAACCCCCCCCATGTCCCATTAAACCACACCCCCTCCCACGCCGCAGCCAATAGGGATTGAAAAAATGAAGGTAAAAATCAATTTCTGTCAGCTGCATTGACTTTCTCTCTGCAACGACACACAGAAACATTAAATGAAATAGATGAAATATACCCAGGCGAAGCCGGGTCTTTCTGCTAATATATATATATATATATATATATATATATATATATATATATACACAGTGGGGGAAAAAAGTATTTATTCACCAATTGTGCAAGTTCTCACATTTAAAAAGATGAGAGAAGCCTGTAATTGACATCATAGGTTGATCTGAACTATGAGAGACAAAATGAGAAAACAAATCCAGAAAATCACATTGTATGATTTTTAAAGAATTTATTTGCAAATTATGGTGGAAAATAATTATTTAGTCAATAACAAAAGTTTATCTCAATACTTTGTTATATATCCATTGTTGGCAATGACAGAGGTCAAACGTTTTCTGTTAGTCTTCACAAGGTTGGCACACACTGTTGCTGGTATGTTGGCCCATTCCTCCATGCAGATCTCCTCTAGAGCAGTGATGTTTTGGGGCTGTGGCTTAGCAACACGGACTTTCAACTCCCTCCAAAGGTTTTCTATGGGGTTGAGATCTGGAGACTGGCTAGGCCACTCCAGGACCTTGAAATGATTCTTACAAAGCCACTCCTTCGTTGGCCTGGAGGTGTGCTTGGGATAATTGTCATGTTGAGAGACCCAGCCACATTTCATCTTCAATGCCCTTGCTGATGGAAGGAGGTTTGCACTCAAAATCTCACGATACATGGCCCCATTCATTCTTTCATGTACACCGATCAGTCGTCCTGGTCCCTTTGAAGAGAAACAGCCCCAAAGCATGATGTTGCCCCCCCATGCTTCACAGTAGGTATGGTGTTCTTTGGATGCAACTCAGCATTCACTCTCCTCCAAACACGATGAGTTGTGTTTCTTCCAAACAGTTCTACTTTGGTTTCATCTGACCATATGACATTCTCCCAATACTGTTCTGGAACATCCAAATGTTCTCTAGCAAACTTCAGACGGGCCCGGATATGTACTGGCTTAAGCAGGGGGACACGTCTGGCACTGTAGGATCTGAGTCCCTGGCAGCGTAGTGTGTTACTGACGGTAGCCTTTGTTACGTTGGTCCCAGCTTTCTGCAGGTCATTCACTAGGTCCCCCCACGTGGTGCTCAGATTTTTGCTCACAGTTCTTGTGATAATTTGGACCCCACGGGGTGAGATCTTGCATGGAGCCCCTGATCGAGGGAGATTATCAATGGTCTTGTATGTCTTCCATTTTCTAATTATTGCTCCGACAGTTGATTTCTTCACATCAAGCTGCTTGCCTATTGCAAATTCAGTCTTCCCAGCCTGGTACAGGTCTACAATGTTGTTTCTGGTGTCCTTCAACAGCTCTTTGGTCTTCACCATAGTGGAGTTTGGAGAGTGACTGTTTGAGGTTGTGGACAGGTGTCTTTTATACTGATAACAAGTTCAAACAGGTGCCATTACTACAGGTAATGAGTGGAGGATAGAGGAGCCTCTTAAAGAAGAAGTTACAGGTCTGTGAGAGCCAGAAATCTTGCTTGTTTGTAGGTGACTAAATACTTATTTTCCACCATAATTTGCAAATAAATTCTTTAAAAATCAGGCAATGTGATTTTCTGGATTTGTTTTCTAATGTTGTCTCTCATAGTTGAGGTCTACCAATGATGTTAATTACAGGTCTTTTTAAGTGGGAGAACTTGCACAATTGGTGGTTGACTAAATACTTTTCCCCCCACTATATATATATATATATATATATATATATATATATATATACACACACAGTATCTGTGTGTATATGTGTATGTATGTGTTTATCTGTGTGTATCTATTTGTGTATGTATATATGTGTACATGTGTGCAATTATGTGAGTATTTGTGTACAGTATCTATGCCATGTGCAATCTGCTTACTCTGTATATAGAAAACATCTGGATATGGGTAGTAGTGTGTGTGTGTATAAATATATATATATATATATATATATATATATATATATATATATTTATATATATATATTAGAGTTGATTGAATCCTAAAATATTCGGGGATTCGGAATTTGGCCCGAATTTTCCACGGGATTCGTGGGTTCGAGCCGAATCACGAATCCCATTAAAGTCTATGGGAGACCCGAATATTTTTGCAGGGGCCAAAGGTTCTGCACAGTCAAGTTTGCCCCAACATGTGAAAACCTCAGAAAAAGATGGAAACACCTTGGAAATGGATAGGAAACACCAGGGGCAGCATGTAGGGATTGCACCATTTTTTCTAAATCTGGCCAATAGTCTGGTGATGACCCCAAGGCAATTTTCAGGGACACAGTAATGGTGACCCACTTAAAAATGCTGCCTGACAACCTGGTGGTGAACCCCTGATTGTCTGTCTTTCAATAAGATTGCAGTGTAAAGCATGGTGGTGAGCCTCAGTATCACTTTTTGGATGGAGATTGCATGTGGTCACGTACTCCCTGGAACCCCATAGTCAACCCTTCTCTGATGTGCTACCCCAGAACATTCTCTGCCCCAATTCGCAAGACCTTTTGCAGTCTCAGTGTGCTGACAGTGGGGATTTACCAGTGTTGTCTGAGGAGGTGGTGGACAATGGCGAGACACGGGTGTCGGGGGGTGAGGTAGTTGAAAGTGAAGCAAGTTACTAGGGTTGTCACGATACCAGAATTTTGAGTTTGATACCGATACGTACAAAAGTATCACGATACTCGATACTGATACGATACCTCACCAAAATAAAGAAGAACCTATTAATGCCACCCTGGCCCTTATCTGTGCGCCCCTCACCCCCCCCCCAGACCTTGCTTTTGACCCTGCTCTGTGCACCACCCTGGCCCTTTCAATGCAGCCCCTGGCTCTTATCTGCGCCCCTTTGGCTGTGCCTACCTGGCCCCTGTCTGCACCCCTGGGATCTGGCCCTTGTCTTTGTATGCCTCTTCCTGGTCTGCGCCCCTGGGCCCTTATCTGTGCCCCACTCCCTCTTTGTCTGCGCCTCTCTGGTTCTTGTCTCTGCTGCCCCCTGTGTGCGCCACCCTGGCCCTTATCTGTGCACCCCTCACCCCCCCTTCCCCCCCCAGGACCTTGCTTGTGACCCTGCCCCTTACCCCTTATCTGTGCGCCACTGGCCCTTTTCAGTGTAGCCCCTAGCCTTATCTTGGTCCCCCAGGCCTTGTTTGCACAGGTGTACTGTGACATCACTGTGCTTATTATCCCTGGACTGTGACATCACTGTGCTTATTATCCCTGGACTGTGACATCGCAGTGTTTATTATCCCTGTACTGTGACATCACTGTGTTTATTATCCCTGTACTGTGACATCATTGTGTTTGTTATCCCTGTACTGTGACATCACTGTGTGTATTATCCCTGGACTTTGACATCACTGTGTTTATTATCCCTGTACGGTGACATCACTGTGTTTATTATCTCTGTACTGTGACATCACTGTGTTTATTATCTCTGTACAGTGACATCACTGTGTTTATTATCCCTGTACTGTGACATCACTGTGTTTGTTATCCCTGTACAGTGACATCGCTGTGTTTATTATCCCTGTACTGTGACATCACTGTGTTTATTATCCCTGTACTGTGACATCACTGTGTTTATTATCCCTGTACAGTGACATCACTGTGTGTATTATCCCAGTGCAGGAAGAGGCAAGTGGTCTGTGTTTGTGTGTTTGTTTTTTCTTTTTCAGGGTCGTGAATGCAGAGGACTACGTCGGATTCGGTGGACTACGTCGGATCAGCTTTTTTTTTTTAATAAAATGGTCAAACAGGGGTCTGGGGGAGTGTTTATTTCAATAAAATGTTTTATACTTGTGTGTGTGTGTATTTTTTTTTACAATACTACAGTTTTAGTAATCATGGCTATCTCCTGACAGCCCTGATTACTAATACTGGGCTTAGTGCTTGCCGGTATGGCAGGCCAGCACTAACCCCAACATCTATTACCTCGGCACCCACTCGAAACCGTACCGAGTTTTCGATATATCGTGCAACACTACACTACACTAGCTAACACTGTCTGTCTCTTCTCCTTCCCAAAGCACAATGAGGCTGATGCTGCAGGTCCCTACCTAATGTAAATTTAGGTCACATGTCACTGCCAGCCAATCACTGCTGGGGAGGTATAGGGGCTGTTACATCACAGCAGGCGTTCCCACAGGCTTCCCTTTGATGCTGATTGGCTGAAAAAAACGGGCATTTCAAACTTGCAGTGACGCACGAATAATCACGAGTCCGTGCTGCCTCAGGATGCCGAGCCGAAGCGAGCAATATTCGTGCGAATCACGAATATTGCCGCTTCGATTCGCTCATCACTAATATATATATATATATATATTTTTTTTTTATATATATAGAATTAAAGCACTACTACTCCTATCCAAATATTTAGGGCACTGACACTTGTTGAAAAAAAAAAAGGTTTTTTACTATTGATGACATGTCCTTAGGATAGGTATCAATATAAGAGAGGGGAAGGGGAGGCCCTGTAGAAAATTTGCTGTGGGACCCAGTCAGTTGTAGCTATGCCCCTGATGTCAGCGCTATATAAGTTAGTAAAATAGATAAATCATTTCAGTGGAACTTGAAGAAATTTGTGTGTTTACCCCTGAAACAACCTATTTGACTTGACTCTACAGGTGCTCCATAATATATTTCACTCCTTGATAGGTGCATTGTGCTGCTGTAAACAATCCTTGCTCTAAAAGTCAAGTATATATTGTGGTGTCAAGCCTGTAGTAACGGAAAATCATACTCTACAAAGCATGCAGATTTGTGAGGTTTGGATTTTATTTCCATTGAAATAACTTATTCTCATAAAATATATGTCAATAAGCTAGAATCTTAGATAAGTGTTTAACTGGTAATGTCAAACTAGTTATCGTCTTCCAAGCAATTGAAGCGAGGAGCTGTCATGTGTGCTTTATAGCGTCTTGTCACGTAACTTAAAATTCACCAGTTGTGAAGTGTTTTGTTGTTCCCCAAAGGCTTTGATGACTTGCATGGATGGAACAGTCAAGTCACCAACCTCTCATTTTAGCTGAGCCAAGATATTGATAAGGCAAGGTGCCCTTCTACAAAACCTCAAACATTTACTTAAAATCTGAGTGTTTGATCTTGCTTGAGTCTTTTCTCATGCAAAAAAATAAAAAATTATTATTTAATAGTTGTTTAAATCAGCACCAATGGAATAATTTATTAAGACCGGCACTTTATAAACCGGTCTTAAAACACCTGTGCTGGCAGTGGATGCTCCTAAGTTATGTAAAGGCGCTGGCTTTTCCATAACTTAGGTGCATGTTCTGGAGGCATATAAGCTTAAACCTACACCATCTCCCCTGTTGGCATAGATTTAAAGGGAGCCTGTCACATTGAAAAGGGAGCTTAGCAGATTGATATAAAATTTTGTGGGGAAAGATTCATTATAATTTGTATTTCATTCATTTAAATTCCTGCTCATTCTGGGATTTTAAGTCGAGGAGGCGGTCCTATCATTGACTGAAGTCATGGAGGCGGCCTTATCAGTGATTGACAGCTCACTCTGTATACATAGTCATAGAGGGAAGGCTGTCAGTTACTGATAGGACCATCTCCTGGACTTCAGTCACTGATAGGACCGTCTCCCTGACTTCAGACACTGATTGGACTGCCTCCTGTACTTCAGTCACTGATAGGACCATCTCCTGGACTTTAGTCAATGACAGGACCGTCTCCCTGACTTCAGTCACTGAAAGGACTGCCTCCTGGACTTCAGTCACTGATAGGACTGCCTCCTGGACTTCAAAGTCTAGAATGAGCAGGAATTTAAATGAATGAAATGTAATTTATAGTGAATCTTTTCCCACAAAATGATATATCAATCTTCTCAGCTTGTCTTGCTCTTTAACATGCCGCCTGCAGATTAATTTGCATTTTCATCACTACAGGTTTTCTTTAAGCCATTTTCTATGCCAAAAACCAGTTACCAAAATGATAAATGAGACGGGCCTTCCAGCCTACCCTCTTTTCTCAGCATGAGGGTCATAAAGGGGGGAAAAGACACATATTTTGCCACAAAACACCTATGTGACAAAATCTGCGCCTAACATACACCAAAAAGTGACGTATATTGGTTGATAAATGATTCCCCAAGTATCAATGGATTTTGGGATGCTCTTTTATTGTTAGGGGAAAGTCTGTGTGTTGGCAGAAGAATTGTTGTGTTTTCCAGTCCATTAGAATTCACAAGAGGCCAATTGTGCCACTTGTCTAAAAGAAAGTAGCTCCATCTTTGTATATAACATAATTACAATAATATAAAAGGAGTCTGTCAGCAGGAACTTTACTGTTAAACCAAACACCAAGCCTTCTCATTCTGAATATAATGATATTGAATGCCATGCTACTATCTATAATTTAAATGAAATCATAAAATTGTGCAGTTTTCACACTGGCCTAAAATGTGTTAAGACTTTTTGTCTTTTGAGAGCAGCTACATGAGCCATAGAAACAATGGATCCCATTGACTTATATGGGAGAGTTTATTAGGCATGTTCCGTGACCTGTGCAGAGGTCAGAAGGGAGCTGATAAGCGGTGATATCAATTATTGTGAATGGTAGATCCTATGTTATCTAAACAGAGGTGCTATGTGTCATTGTAATTCTGCTTGTAAGGGTAGTGAGATAGCTACAGTACTAAACGTTACCTGTGCAGAGCAGGAGATCATGACCTATTATTAGACTTAGTGGCCATTGTAAAAATTACAGGATTATATACATATCTTTTTAAATATAGATAGTAACTAGAGATGAGCAAGCATGCTCGTCCGAGCTTGGTGCTCGTTCGAGTATTACGGTACTCGTAAGTGCTCGCTGCTCGGACGAGTATCTCGCCATGCTCGAGGAAATGGCATCTCCCGCATTTTGAATTTTTGGCGCCTATAACTCAGCCAATCACAAGCTAGGAGACTCTGCGGTACACCCAGCATCACGTGGGGCCCTTACATGTCGATAGCAGGGGTTGGCTGGCCAGATCAGGTGACCCTGGAATATACTAGTGACTGCCCGCGGTGCTCGGCTCAGATGCTTTGGATGTCGTTAGGGACAGAGCTGCTGCGTTTCAGGGAGAGTTAGGGCCTGATTTATTCTCTTTAGGCAGAGTGATCTGAA
>ONZH01021545.1:0-15226 GCA_900303285.1 Rhinella marina | reverse complement strand
GGCAGGTGTTAGGGATGGATTTTGTGACCGATCTGCCCATCTCTCAAGGGAGGAAAGTGATCTGGGTGGTCACAGATCATTTCACCAAAATGTCCATCCTGGTGGCCTTGCCTGGCCTACCTTCTGCTAGGGAGTTGGCACGCTTATTTACCCGTCACATTTTTCGGGTGCATGGTATGCCCGAAAAGATTGTGTCGGATCGTGGGCCACAGTTTTCTGCCCATTTTTGGAGAGCTTTGTGTCGGTTGCTCCAGGTTGAACTCTGCCTGTCATCTGCTTTTCACCCGCAGAGTAATGGATTGGTGGAGCGTATGAACCAATCCATGGAAACATATCTGCGCCACTTTGTGTCGGCCAGGCACGACGACTGGGTAGAATTATTACCCTGGGCAGAGTTCGCTCTGAATAATGCTGTGGCAGATTCAACCGGTCAGACACCGTTCTTTTTGCTGTACGGGCGACATCCGCGAATTCCGTTGCCCATACCTGTGGCATCTGACGTGCCAGCTGTAGCTGATTGGGCAGCGCATGCCCGAGAGGTCTGGGACCAGGCTCAGTCCTCTATGGTCGCGTCCAAAGACAGAATGCGTGTAACGGCTAATACCAGACGCAGACCCGCATCTGAGATGTCGCCGGGTGATCTAGTCTGGCTCTCCTCCCGCAATCTTCGGCTTCGAGTGCCCTCTCTTCGTTTTGCTCCTCGATACGTTGGTCCCTTTAAGATTTTGGCCCGTCTTAACAGTGTCGCATATAAGTTGCGCTTGCCTCCATCTTGGCGTATCGCCAATGCCTTCCATGTGTCACTCCTCAAACCAGTGGTGATGAACCAGTTTTCTCGGCAACATCCGGAGGAATCCGAGTCACCACAGGATGACTTCGTGGTACGTGAGATTCTGGATTCCAGAACTGTTCGTGGTCGGTTATTCTATTTGGTGGACTGGGAAGGCTATGGGCCAGAGGACCGTACATGGGAGCCGGTAGAGAATATCCACGCTCCTCGTTTGGTGGCTGACTTTGAGCGCCATCGTGGACGGGGTGCGGGATCGGGCCGAAGAGGGGGGGTAGTGTTAGGATGACGCGCCGCGTGACAGCACAGCCCGCCGTCTAGCGCGATCACATTGACCATTGCGGTTTTACTGCTATAGTCTGTATTGTCTCTATGCTGAGATCTAGGGGTGTGGCTGGCTCCTAGACTCAGTTGAGTGACAGATGCAGTGTCCTATCCGTGGGGAGTACTGGGCTGCGGGTCTTGTCCAATCAGGCTACACCCCTCCCTATATAAGGTTGTGAGTTTGACACGCCCGCTGCCTAGCACCAAAGCAATTGTATTGAGAGAGCTGGGAGCTGGCCTGTGTGTCTGCTAGCATCAAGTGGATGCTACTCCTCTTTCCTACTATCTGTCCCGGCAATGCCTCTTGTCGACTCTGAGACATTGGCGCCTGGGGAGCCGGCCCCTCTATGCTTCCGCCTGTCTCTTGTACTTAAGTTAGCCTTTTATATTTAGGCAGCAGGAGTCTGTGTGGCTGTTGTGGTTGTGACTCGTACTCTGGGCCTCTGGCCAGGGTCACAACACTATTTATAATTTAGTACCCAGTGTGTACGTCCCTGTTCACATTGATCAGGTTTGTGTTGACTTTTCGCTGTGGTGTTAACAGAGAAAGTCCGTTGCTAGTGACAACGAGCGGATCCTACACAGCTGCACCTGAGCTGTATTATCAGGTGTCCAGCGGGTCCTCGCTGCACTATATTATATTATTTTTTTAATATAGTGTGGCAACCGTAACAATCAGCATGGCTTCATGAGGGATCAGTCATATCAAACCAATTTATTCAGTTTCTATGAGGAGGTAAGTTCTAGACTTGACTGCGGCAAATCAATGGATTTCGTAGCTAGACTTCTCCAAAGCATTTGACACTGTACCAAATAAAATGTTAGTATATAAAATGAGAATGCTTGGACTGGGAGAAAATGTCTGTATGTGGGTAAGTAACTGGCTCAGTGATAGAAAACAGAGGGTGGTTATTAATGGTTCATACTCTGATTGGGTCACTGTCACTAGTGGGGTACCACAGGGGTCAGTATTGGGTCCTATTCTCTTCAATATATTTATTAATGATCTTGTAGAAGGCTTGCATAGTAAAATATAAATTTTTGCAGATGACACTAAACTGTGTAAAGTAATTAACACATAAGAGGACAGTACACTGCTACAGAGGGATCTGGATAGATTGGAGACTCGGGCAGAGAAGTGGCAGATGAGGTTTAATACTGACAAATGTAAGGTTATGCACATGGGAAGGAATAATGCAAGTCACCAGTACATACTAAATAGTAAAACACTGGGTAACTCTGACATGGAAAAGGATCTAGGAATTTTAGTAAACAGCAAACTAAGCTGCAGAAACCAGTGTCAGACAGCTGCTGCCAAGGCCAATAAGATAATGGGTTGCATCAAAAGGGGCATAGATGCCCGTGATGAGAATATAGTCCTGCCACTTTACAAATCACTAGTCAGGCCACACATGGAGAACTGTGTACAGATCTGGGCTCCTGTGAGCAAGGCAGACATAGCAGAGCTTGAGAGGGTTCAGAGGAGGGCAACTAAAGTAATAACTGGAATGGGTGGACTACAGTACCCAGAAAGATTATCAAAATTATGGTTATTTACTTTAGAAAAAAGACGACTGAGGGGAGATCTAATAACTATGTATAAATATATCAGGGGTCAGTACAGAGATCTCTCCCATGATCTATTTATCCCGAGGACTGTGACTATGACGAGGGGACATCCTCTGCGTATGGAGGAAAGAAGGTTTGTACACAAACATAGAAGAAGATTCTTTACTATAAGAGCAGTGAGACTATGGAACTCTCTGCCTGAGGAGGTGGTGATGGTAAGTTTACTAAAAGAGTTCAAGAGAGGCCTGGATGTATTTCTGGAGGGTAACAATATTACAGGTTATAGTTACTAGAGAGGGGTCGTTGAACCAGGGAGTTATTCTAATTGCCTGATTGGAGTCGGGAAGGAATTTTTCCCCTAAAGGGGGGAAAATTGGCTTCTACCTCACAGGGTTTTTTTGCCTTCCTCTGGATCAACTTGTAGGATAACAGGCCGAACTGGATGGACAGATGTCTTTTTTCTGCCTTATAAACTATGTTACTATGTTACAGTGGGATTCTGCTTACTGTGTTTAAGGTCACAGAGGATGATAGAGGGCTTCATTTTTCAGCTGCACAGGTCATGCTTATGGTATAGATGTAGCAGCGCTAGCGATCACTGTTTTCGCATAGCGTTGCTAACGAATCGCGACTTCTCCTCTTTCACTCCTTTCACTCGCAATAAAAGTACGCTAATTAGGTGAAATCGTACACTAATGCGTACGCATTTGTATGCTAATGCTATGCATTGTACACTAATGCGTACGCATTTGTATGCTAATGATATGCATTGTACGGTACAATGCATTTCATTAGCATACAAATTTGTACACATTAGCATACAATGCGTAGCATTAGCGTACAAATCATCAGATGCGTACTCTATTTACGATATTGTTCTTCGCTCAAGTGATTCTCTTGTGAACGCTAGCGCTGCTAAATCTGTATGTCCGCCCCTAATAACCAGTGCAGTTCTTGTTGCACCCAAGTAACTGAAATGCCCCCTCTCCTCTAGATGTCTCTAGGTGTAACATGACATTTTACCAGATGTGTGCCTTATGCTTTTGTTAAAGGGGTTGTCCAAGTAATTATTATGCTGATACCTGGCAATCCCACTGATCAGCTGGTTGAAGAGAAGGCGTGCACCGTACCAGTGTAGCCTTCTAGGCATTGTTTATCTCCTCACTATTGCAACAGCAGCGGTGAGCAGGTGTGATTACACCTAAGCTGTCCTATTCACTTCTATAGAATGGCTTGTTCCATTTCACTTGAATAGGAAGAAGCCAATCCCTTGAAATGAATGTGACTGCTTCTTGTAGTTATACCTTCTCACCACTGCTGTTGTGAGAGCAAGCAGGTAAACAATCATAAGAAGGGTGCCAGCCCCACCGATCTAATATTGATGACCTATCCTGAGGATAGGTCATCAATAATAATAACTTGGAAAACCTCTTTAAGTAATTCCTAATATCAAGTAGTTCAAGTGGTTGTAACCCTGTCAGGACCAGGCCAATTTTGGTTTAAGAAAACCCACAATGAACTGTTTAGTTTTAATCCTTATGGACTACAGTGTTTGCATCTTAACCCCTAAGACCTCTGAAACACATTTACATTTTCTTTTTATTTTGCACTTTTCCACTATAACTGGGAGATTCAAAAAAGCCCTAGTTACAGGAGAAATAGCCCCCTGTTGAAGGCATTTTACACACGCACAGTTGCTCTGGGTCTGCTAGGACCCAGCAGCTCTGTTCTGCTGAAGAGTATCTGGTGATCACATGATTCCCTGATTGAATATGGGAAGAAGCATAGGTAAATCCCCTATTCACTGCATAGTGCTCATTGAGCCATATGCCCCAAAGAAACAAGAAAGCAAAATAAATATTAAACCACTCCTGGAGGATCAGGAGCTTTAATACCATGCCATACAGCATTATGGACTAATCATCAACACCAAGTGCCGTACATGCATCCAGCTTGGTCTTCGTACGATTAAGGTCTAAGCAATTTTTTTCGTGTCACATTCCAAGAGCCATAACTTTGTATTTTTCAATTCATGTACAGTAGGGTTTGTTTTTTATGGGATGACTTCTACTTTCCAATGGCTCTATTTTGGGGCACATTTACATTTCTGATTAGCTTGTTATTATTTTTGGGAGGAAGCAAAAACATCAGTAATTCTGCTGTTTTTTTCGTGCTTTTTATAATTTTGAAAAATATGTTTACTTCATTCTACAGGTTGGTAGAAATGCAATGCTATGAAATATGTTTTTTTCAGAGCACTTTGTAGTTTTTATTGATACCATTAACTAGTGCATATAGAAATGCAATGCTATGAAATATGTTTTTTTTTCAGAGAACTTTGTAGTTTTTATTGATACCATTAACTAGTGCATATAATTTATAGAATTTTTTTTAGACATTTTTGATCGGGGAATAGAGGGAACATTTTATGTGTGTGTGTGTGTGTTGGAGGTGTGTGTTTTATTACAGCATGAGCAGAGCAGATCGTGACATCCAGAAGTAAGTTGCTTGTCACGTTCTGTTCTGTGTGCTGTGTAAAGGTTCCCCCTCCTGTCATCAACATACAGTTTACTGCCCTAGTGTGATAGAGTGAGTGAAAACAATTACCTTTATATATCATAGTTACAGGGCTATAGTGCATGCCCTGTAATGATCCCTGCTATATTGACAGCTCATACGAGGTGGCGGGGGCTGGGAGTGAATGCTTATGCGCAAGTAGTAGTGTGCGCTCGCTCCTGAGAAACCCGGCCACCACTGCAGCCAGAGCATAGGGATTTGTGCGCTTGTGCGGCCACCTCTCCTAACATTACAGCGATGGTCGCAACCCCTGAGCATGCAGTCAGTGTAATGATATCAGTGTAATGATAGGAAACCTATTAGGCCATGTCCCAACAGTAACATATTGGCATCATGTGATCGCAAGTTATCAAGCTCCATAGATGCTGAGGTTGCTAATGACAGTGTGATTTAAGGACCTTAACAGATCAGAAACTATTCATCCGGGTCATTACAGCTGGTGACCCACTGTTGGTTATAGTCGGGTTCCTACTATTGGTTGTGTCCAGTGCCCCCAAAATCACCATGAAGTATGTACTTGTACATCATGGTCATTTAATGTATTGGAGTCCATGACATATAGGGTACCTTAAAAGGTTAGACGAAGGAATATAGAAAGTATAAGGCAATGCATCCGATTAATATTTCGTTAAATATACAGTACATTTCCAACTGCGATATGTTGGCATATTTCCTATTAGCTCTGGAATACTGTAAATACAAAAAACCTCCTTACTTGTGTTCTTACCGATCTCTTATCCTCAATGTCATAAGTAATACATGAATGTACCGAATGTTGTATTTTATTATATCTATTCTCTCAGGCATCGCTTCTATCATATGTATACAGAAACAAGCACGCAATAGACTGCGTTGTGTGTGGAATTCAACCAAGCCACAATTCTGCTAACACTTTCTCAGTATGCAATTAATTCTTGTTTTAACTAGGGTCCCAATGTGAATATTCATAACATAGCTCTAAATCATATAAAGTAATATTGGGAAATGTGATAGCAAAAGCCACTTGAATTTTTAAGTGGGATAATAAATCATTTTCTATATTAACCTATCCCTCTGAGTATTCCCCATGTCAATATCCCGTGTACTGTAGCTTAGATGTTTCTCTGGCCATAAGATACAGTATAACGGTGATAGCTATTAAGTCACATGTCATCCAGCAATATTAATTCATGCTGGTTTGATATGGGGCCTAAAGTATGTAATTGTGATGATATGGAATATGATAAAAAACAAATATCAACCTAGCGTCATAAAAAATGAAAGAAGAAACCTATGAAAGATTAAGCAATGTAAAAGCAAAACAAGCAACAGGCTCCGGGCAAGGAAACCGAATTAGGGAACACTGTCTCACATTGCCCTTTTATTTATCTATTTATCATCGGTCGTAGTGTATAATATTTGTCACTTACCATAAATTAACTTTAACTATTACCATAAAAAAGAGGCAAAATGCAACAACAGCAGATTTCTAAGTTATACACAGCTATGTTTCTGACAGGTAATTGTGTTTCTTCCTAGATTAAGTCAATATGATTTTTATGGCATCTTAACAATACAAGAAATACCTAATACACTATGACAGAAGGTGAAAGTGAATTTTGACAAAATTAGTCATCTTTGGATACTGGTAAGATGGGTGGAGAGAGGGGAGTTTATATTTGTAAAATATGGTCATTCCTTTGACAATGGGATCACTCTTTTTTCGGTTATCCTGGATTTCTGTCTTTTGGATTGTTGGCATCCATTTTATTTTTCTTTCTATTTTTGTGATTTGATCTAATGAATGAAATCTAATGAAGATTAAAAAAAATGTATCACCCTTTGAAAGTCATGTGGATAAGCACAAGATGTATGCATGATAAGACGTAAATGTAGCATGTATTGTAAAATAATTTTCATGCAGCAATATGGTGTGATAGGTCAATGGGAAACTCCAGGGAGAATATATCAATGGCTTTGTGTATCTGGTATTTTGATTTTTTTTAATTTCAGCACAGCCATATTTGTGATATCATTCATGACTTTTCATGCATTTCTACACTTTTCCAGAAAAAATAGGTTTAGTAGGAGGTTGTAGGGCCTCCTGTGGGCAATCAGATTACTATCACTTATTCCAGAAATTGCCACAAACCAATAGTGCAATTCCTGCAGCTGTAGATTTCAATTTCCAATAGATAATGGCATTTTGGTTAAATGAGAAATGCTGGCGGTAGGTTCCTAACCCAAACTAGATTTTTATATTAATATAGCCACACTTCAAGTAGAAAAGGAACGATTAATTTTTATAGGTAAGCCAGACAAAAAGTGTGAACGTTTTCAGTCAAGACCAATTATAATCATAGGAAACAAAAAATTTATAAAATTACAATGTCAGACACTAACTGTAGCACACTGTATTTCATACTGTAACTGATGTGTGCACAAAAGATACAAAAGCTCCAAATATACAATATATAAAATGCACAAGAAAAAGTCTTCAATAATAGCCCCATCCAGGGGCATCGCTAGGCCAAAACATCTGGTGCCTGAGCCCCGAACATTACTGCTGCATCACTTTCAATTGTATCATTGTCCTGTGGATGGCCAAAGAGTTGAATATAGTGGCAGGGCACAGGAGTTAATAGCTCCCTGCCCCACCATAAATCACTCTTATAGGCATCAGGCCACTAGGCCTAAAACCTATTAGAGTTTTTCTGCATTCTTGCACAGGCTATGTGATGGCATCATCATGATCACCTACGCAGGCTGGAAAAGATCCATGTTCTGCATTGTGGGCACCAGCCGGGAGCAGAAGTGAGGTGAGTTTTTTTATGTCACTTAGGGAGATCTATTCGGGTCAGAGGCATTATAATTGCTGTAACATTACATGGGGTTGGGGTATTAGAACTACAGGGGCACTACAGGGAGCAGGGCTATCATAACTGCTGGGGCACTACAGGAGGCAGAGGCTTTATAACTTCTAGGGCACTACTGGGGCAGAGGCATTATAATTTCTGGTGCACTACAGGGGCAGAGGTGCTATAACTGCTGAGGTAAAATTGGGGCAGAAGCATAATAACTTCTGAAGCACTACAGAGTGAAGGGACATTATAACTGCAGGGGCACTACAGGGCAGGGGCATTATACCTACTGGGACACTAGTGGAGGCATCATAACTGCTAGGAAACTACTGGGGCAGAGGCATTTTAACTTCTGGGGTACTACAGAGGGCAGGGGCATTATAACTGCTGGGGCACTACATGGATCAGGGGCATTATAACTACTGGGACTGGGCACTACTAGGACATTATAACTACAGGGATACTATATGGGGCATTTTAACAACTGGGGTATTCTAGGGGGTATTTTAACTATTGGGGAACTATAGAGTAACTACTGGGGGCATAATAGGGGGCTTTTAATAATATTGGGGAACTACAGAAGGGCCTTATTAGTACTAGGGTCACTATAGAGAGGCCTTATTACAACTGGGTTCACTATGGTGGGCATTATTATTGGGCCCAATATGCAGGACACAAGTACTAACAGCCTCACTCGGGGAACATTATCATTATTGGGGACAGAGTAGAGTGTATTATCACGAATGAGGACACTCTGGGGAGAGTTATTGCTATTGTTGGGATTTTTATATTACTATAGGGGACTATCTGTATTGCATTATAGTATTTAATGACATTGGGGAGCACAGCAGGTACAGGATTGGGGGTTGCAGCAGGATAACACTGTTGGGGCACTAGGGTGGGAAGAATGATAGAAAAGTGAGCAACATAAGATGTTTGTGTGGTAAAATATGTATTTTGTGCTAAGGCTTGTGTGTGGGGTGTTTACTTTGAGAATTTGGCACATATGCATTGGGACTTGTGCCCCGGATCTTTTGAGACCCCATTAATGTCCCTAGCCCCATCACAGGCAATACAGATGGACAATACATGAACCAAATGCATAATATAGAGGATAGTATATGAACTCCAGCAGCAGACAAGAGAAGCAACACAAGGGAAGTAAAGCTCTCTATAGTTACATTTCTGACAGGGAAGGCTTGTTAAGTGTTAACTAGCTGGTCAGTGGAGGTCCAACACCCTGCACCCTAATTGATCAGCTAGTGATGGCCTATCCTGAGGAATCGGTGGACAACCTCTTTAAATATAAAACCTTTGGATGTATAAAATATCTTCTGATAATCAGGTCACCACTTTCCATTAATTTTACTGACCAGGCTTCTCTGTTACTCTCTGTTCTACTATTACATTGACTCCCTCTTTCTGCAATTTATGAAAAATCCATATAATTCCAAAGAATACATAGAAGTAAACATTGCTCACTTTTACAATTGCACAATTTGAAATAACAGTTATGTTACTGTACTTTCATATTCTGGATACATATATGTTAACTTATTGCTAGCTTAGGCAAGAATCTGGTTTGGAGCCAAGGTAATGGTAATTTAGGTATGGGAACCAATCCAAATAGATATAACATGACTAAAGAGTGAAAATGTAAGTGAGGTTCGAAAGAGCAGATTTTTATCATTGTAGGAAAATAAATGAAACACTTAACATTTCTTTTGAATTATTCAAGTTAACATATGGTGTAACCAGATACACTTTGCTCATGCATGTAGAATGTATCTCTGTAACATCTATAATATTATTCGTAAAGCAGATCATTTCAAATGGTTTTCATATTCTAATGAAATATTAAGTATCATTTGTGATAAAATACAACAGTAGTCCCATGTGTCGTTTTCATTCCAAAAATCTTGAAAGGCTGTATATATTTTTACAGTTTTAAACTATTTTACATTTTTCTGTATTTTTTGTAAGTTTTTAATTTTTTATTCACTTTGCTGTAGTGGTGTTGCTGGTAGTCTGTGCTGCTAGTGGTGGGTTCTGAGTTGAATCAGACTTCCCCCTCTGGCTTCTGATAATATAGTCCATACTTATTTCCCCTGCAGAATGAATCTTCTCATCACACCATGCTACTCAGAAGCTCTGACCCTTCACTAACAGGTATGGCAAAAAGCTATTTCTACGGCTGCTCTGCAATGAACAGAGGATCATTATGCAGAAAACTGGCTGTGGGAAGGGTTATTCCCATCCATAAGCACAGTGATCAAGTCAAAATCCAACCCTCATACTACCTAAAAATGTATGGACATTCCCCCATGTAAACTCTGGAGGTTAAAAATGTTATTAAAAGAAATGAATGGGAAAAACTTTTAATATCCACACAATCTCAACACTCAAGCTTGTACTTGCTCCTAAAGGTGCCTAGAAGAAAGAGATAGAGAGGGAGAAATCACACTGCTAAACATCAGAGTCTGTGTAGGTTCTGGAGACATGATCCCTCAGGACAACTAACGTACATGATAAAAAGCAAAAAAACATTTCCCTTCAAAAGTGTTCATCAAGTCTTTGAAGGAGTTGTCTTATCTCACACATTGGTGGCATATCGCTAGGATATTGCACCAATTTCACATAGTTGTGGGTTCCACCTGTATGAGTCCCCTTTATGGGACTTTGCCCACTTGACTGTTTTCCAAACTCCCATACAAGCAAATGGAGAGCATGCCACACATGTGTGGTGCGCTCACTTTTGGGGGCCTATTCTGGAGATAGCGGGTACTGGAGGTGGGCTTGCACTTGCAACTGGTGGTACATCCTAGTGATATGCCACCAGTGTCTGTGATGACATGACTCTTACTCAAAAGCAGCAAAGGGCATTTTGTAATATCATTGTCAGCAATACTAAAAGACAAACTCAGCTGTACTACAGTAGATTTGTATAGAAAGGAAATGTATTGAAACTATGGAAAGCATTATTGTTAATTATTTTATATTTTTTTTATCACCAGTAGTAGACATAGACTGAGAATATGCATAGACTTGAGTTGTATGAATATTATAGTCACGGCGGCCATGTAACTAGGATTGTATGTGTTACACATTTTTCCTTAAAGTGAATAATACAATTTATATAATTAAGACTTTTTACTGAAAATGTCCTCCTGTGTTATTTTGCTTGTGTTATTTTAGTTGCTGCTTATAATTAATTTATGCTGCATTATTAATATCATATTATTGAAGTATTTTTATAGATGCCCATATTGTCCTACAAGATATATTTTTATAATTTCCCTAAAATGCATGCAGCAAATACATTTGTTCACCATCAATTATGTTTGCTTAATTGATCTCAACATACTATATTAATTAAAAACATTATTTTAGACTAGTCAGTTTTATTCTATTTCACAGACTGGTGACCAAATGTTTCATCTCATTTAAATTAGTTTACTATCAATTATTCATGATACAGTATTTTGTTATACTTCTGATTTGCAGAAGAAGATTATGGTTTACCCCCAGTGAGAAAGTTATTTACGGGCAGAAATTATTAGTTTTAACTGTTATAAATTGTGTACTTTAACTCTATGGAATAAAACAAAGACTAGGAGGTTGATATGAAGCATTGAATTAAATTTTCTATGTACTAATAACTATTTTAAAGCACTGAACACGATATATAATCTTTATTTTAAACTAGAGATGAGCGAATCATGCAAAATTTTATTCGCCGAACATTCAACAAACTTTTCCTAAGATTCGTATATTCGACGAATAGATTCGTTGAATTTGCGTACAAAATATTCATAATTATATGGCTTTTAGCGAACATTCGTGCACTAATAACGAACATTCAGGTAAAAAAGGTACGCAACCTCTTTGAACACGTACACATGAGCATACAAACTGTATACGAAAATGACGGGCTTTGCGGGAGAGGAATGGTGGAGCAGGAGAAACGCTCTGAGTCTGACCCCTGGCTACATATGGATACTGTATCAGCAGATGACAGCAGATCATCTGGCTGAGACTGAGATGAGCGTGTCATCCACTACCTCATCCACTTTCTCCTCCACTACAATTTTGCGCCTTGGTTATCCTGGTGGAACAACGGCCAAGTATTGCGAATACTACTAATAGATGCTCCGGCTACAGGTCCTTTGGCACTGCTGCCCTGTGCCACCTTTTCCTTTTTTTTAGAACCCGAGGTCTGGCTGGAACTGGACCCCTTTTGCTTATCCATTCCAGACATTTTTCAATTCACTCCGTGGCCCTGCAGCTGGTCTTTGTTCCTGTATCTCCCTGCCTCTCCCTATCTCTCCCTGTCTCTCTCTCCCTTCCTGATTAATTACTAGCCCTGAACTGGCCCTGCACTTGCCCTGCAGTATCCCTGAGATGTGTAATATGGATTCCCAGAGCAATTACACCCCAAAACAGGTCTCAGAGTCTCAGAACTTCACACACAGTGCTTCTGCTCATCTCAGCAGTAGCAGCAGAATTGATGAGTCACTGGCTTACCGAGCCTCAGCCAATCAGAGCAAGCCCTGCCCACTAGGTCAGGTGACCGTTTTCTTCCCGGGCTTTTGCGCACGATAAACGAACTAACAGTAAAAGTTCACTAATGAATTGATTTAGTACGCAACAGCGTATAGAGTAACTTATACGTAGCAATAGTGTATCATTTATAGGACAACTACGTAGCGAATACGTACAAAGCCGAAGAAAATCACGTAATATTCGGATTCACTTCGCAGCTGAAAATGTCCAAGATTCGATACGAATCAACGAATCAACGAATCCCTTCGCTCATCTCTATTTTAAACATTGCTCAGTCATGAGATGGCTTGTTTTTTAACTTTTGTGATTATTCTTAAACCAACAAAAGAAAAAAAAAACTTTGTCAAAACTGCAGGTCTGAATAATAAAGTATTACAACAACATGTTTTTCAAGTCTTTCACTGAGGAGTGTGCCTTCTAAGCATAATGGGACTTGTAAGAAAGAACCATGGAAGTAAACATTTTTGTGTTCCTTTTCCTTACTATAAGGATCATATAAAACAATATTTTCAACATGAGCTTTCAATTTTATGGCTTTGTAAAATGATATTAAGCAAAGATGAGTTCATGAAAAACCCTATATGGTAGCAGCATTTCATTTCAAGGACTCCTGTACTTGCTCTTCTTTATTAAAAGCAATAAAGCAAATTGTGCAACCACAACACTGTTATAAGTCTTGAATGTTGAATAAAAAATAAAAAAGCTGGTCTAAAGACAAAAGGTTATATATAGAGATGAGCGAGCACTAAAATGCTCTGGTGCTCGTTATTCGAGTCGAACTTTTCCCGATGCTCGGGTGCTCGTTTCGAGTAACGAACCCCATTGAAGTCAATGGGAGACTCGAGCATTTTTTGCAGGGGACCAAGGCTCTGCCTAGGGAAGGCTGGGTGAAAACCTGGAAACCTCAGAAAATGATGGAAACACCACGGAAATGGACAGGAAACAGCAGGGGTAGCATGCATGGATGCCTCTGAGGCTGCCTAATCCAACCATTACCCCAAATTCTCAGGCAACAGCCTGGTGGTTACCCTCATGGCAATTGTGCTCACCCAGACCAAGAAAGGCGAGGCAAATACCCATCACATGTTAGGGAAGCACCCAACTAGGTGCAACGAAGGTCCATCACCGCCTGCAGGTACATAGCTACTTCCCAAGCAGTTGATCCGGGTTTGATTCCCGTCTATCGCAGGAAGCAATTAAAAATCAGTACAATATCTAATACGTCCCCCTACCTGGGTAAATTGTTTGGAGAGAGGGCCTGTAGGTGGGGGGGAAGGAGGTTTCGCTGGAAGAGCCAGAGGAGTGCCCCCTGGGCTAGCATGTGTGGTGGTGACAACAGCCGGAATGCATTTGGAAATACTCTAGCATCAGCCGGTGCGGTATCGATTCTTCTCAGTTTAATACCGTATACGTCCCCTATCTTGGGACCTTATATTTTATGGATTTTTCGACCACGGAAAATGGAAAAAGAGCTTGCTCTGGCCAGGGGAGTGTCTTTCCCACTGCAGCTAAGGGGACGTGTCCATGCTCTGCCTATCACAGGTCAGGAGGGAAATAAAAGAAGAACCAAACAAAAATCTGTACAATATCTAAGACGTCCCCTATCCGGGTAAATTGTTTGGAGAGAGGGCCTGTAGGTGTGGGGCAGGCTGGGGGGAAGGAGGTTTCGCTGGAAGAGCCAGAGGAGTGCCCCCTGGGCTAGCGTGTGTGGTGGTGACAACAGCCGGAATGGATTTTGAAAAACTGTTGCATCAACCGGTGCGGTATCGATTCTTCTCAGTTTAATACCGTATACGTCCCCTATCTTGGGACCTTATATTTTATGGATTTTTTGATCACGGAAAATGGAAAAAGAGCTTGCTCTGGCCAGGGGAGTGTCTTTCCCACTGCAGCTAAGGGGACGTGTCCATGCTCTGCCTATCACAGGTCAGTAGGGAAATAAAAGAAGAACCAAACAAAAATCTGTACAATATCTAAGACGTCCCCTATCCGGGTAAATTGTTTGGAGAGAGGGCCTGTAGGTGTGGGGCAGGCTGGGGGGAAGGAGGTTTCGCTGGAAGAGCCAGAGGAGTGCCCCCTGGGCTAGCGTGTGTGGTGGTGACAACAGCCAGGTGTAGTTAGAATGACGACGCAGGACCCCAACTTAAAAATTTAGCATCAACCGGTACAGTCGTGAATTATGAGATTGATCAAGTGTGGTATGTCTTCTATGTATACTACTCAGTTTAATACCGTATATGGCAGCTATCCGGAAAAATAGTTTGGAGAGAGAGAGAGAGAAAGATAGAACAAAGAAGTAAATTGTTTGAAGAGAGGGCCTGTAGGTGTGGGGCAGGCTGGGGGGAAGGAGGTTTCGCTGGAAGAGCCAGAGGAGTGCCCCCTGGGCTAGCGTGTGTGGTGGTGACAACAGCCGGGTGTACTTAGAATGACGACGCAGGACCCCAACTTAAAAATTTAGCATCAACCGGTACAATTGTCAATTATGAGCTCGATCAAGTGTGGCATGACTTTTAAATGGATATTGCATGTGGTCACGTACTCCCTGGAACCCCATAGTCACCCCTTC
>ONZH01021544.1:0-24636 GCA_900303285.1 Rhinella marina | reverse complement strand
GAAAGGTTCCACACTGCTGTGTGCAATGGATTTGTATCACTGAGATATACATTAAAAAAAAGGGTGTTATATATGGCGATAGCTGCACTACTAATGCCAGCCAGCCAAGCCAGGAGACAAAAAGAAATGTCTTCTAGCCCTTAGAAGGGCTGTTGGGTTCTTTGTGGGTGATCCCTGCCTAACAGAGAACTAAATGCAGGCCCTAACACTCTCCCTGAAAGGCAGCAGCTCTATCCATAACGACATCCAGACGGCATCTGAGCCGAGCACCGCGGCCAGTCACTAGTATATTCCAGGGTCACCTGATCAGGCCAGCCAACCCCTGCTATCGACATGTAAGGGCCCCACGTGGTGCTGGGTGTACCGTAGAGTCTCCTGGCTTGTGATTGGCTGTGTTTATAGGCGCCAAAAAAAGCACGATGCGGAAGTTGCCATTTCCTCGAGCATGGCGAGATACTCGTCCGAGCAGCGAGCACTTACGAGTACCCTAATACTCCAACGAGCTCGGACGAGTATGCTCACTCATCTCTAATGTTAACCAATTATAAGATTTATCAATATAGGAAAAATACATAGAAAGTGCCAGCATGTTGCCTAAAGTTATGCCATGTTTCAGCACAAACCAACACCTATGATCAAGGATATTTTTAATGTTGATCTCCTCCTCCAATATTGGGAACTATTTTTTAATAATCTCAACTACGTTATGGTATTCTAAAGAATAGAGAGTAGTAAAAGTCACTCATGCTCTAGTTTTTTGAGCTTGCTAGGCTGATATTTGTGACCCATGCTTAGATTTAACTATGTGTTTGACCCTTTCCAACAGATAGAGATTAGAGATGAGCGAATCTATTCGTCGCTTCGTAGATTCGATACAATTCTTGGAAATTTTCCGCTGCAAAGCGAATCCGGATTTTTTGAGATTCACTTCATTAGATTCGAAAATGTTCTTAAAGCTTTCTATACATTCACTATGTACTTGTCCATAAATTGTACGCTAATGTTATGTATAAGTTACTTTATACGCTGATGCGTACAAATTCAGTTAATTAGCGAACTTCTACTGTTCGTTATTTGTGCAGCAAAAAGCCCGCAAGAAAGCGGTCACCTGACCTAGTGGGCAGGGCTTTCTCTGATTGGCTCAGGCTCGGTAAGCCAGTGAAGCATCAGTTGTGCTGCAACTGCTGAGACGAGCAGAAGCACTGAGTGTGAAGTTCTGAGAGACAGAGAACTGTGTTGTTAAAATTGGGGTGTAATTGTTCTGGGAATCCATAATACACATATTAGGGATACTGCAGGGCAAGTGCAGGGCCAGTGCAGGGCTAGTAATTAATCAGACAGGGAGAGAGACAGGGAGAGAGACAGGGAGAGAGACAGGGACAGAGACGGGGGAGAGACAGGGAGAGAGATGGGGAGAGACAGGGGAAGAGAGGGGGAGAGACAGAGAGAGAGACAGGGAGAGAGACAGGGAGAGAGATAGGAAGAGAGACAAAGTCAATGTCTGGCATGGAAACGCAAAAGGAGTTCAGTTTCAGCCAGACCTTGAGCTCCAAAAAAAAGGAGAAGGTGGCACAGGGCAGCAGTTGCAAAGGACCTGTAGCCGGAGCATCTACTTGTAGTATTCGTAATACTTGGCCGGTGTTCCACCAGGCTAACCCACAAAGGCGCAAAATTGTAGTTGAGGAGAAAGTGGATGAGGTAGTGGAGTCAGTGGCGTAGGTAGAACTGACTGGGCCCCACAGCAAATTTTTGTACGGGCCCCCCCCCATGACCCTCCTGGCATCGCATTTGTTCATATGTAACAGTGGGTTCACATCACATTTTTCCTATCCGTTTGAAGTATACATAGATAAAAAAGGTACCATACACAAATATGCAGCTCACCACGTTTTTTGTATCCTGCAGAGTCCAGTAAAGAAATGCATACGTTAACGTATATGTTTTTTTTCAATGGAACTGTATGGCGAACGGACGCCACTGTGTAGATCAGTCTGAGGCATCTTGTTAATGTATACATTAGGCTCAATTCACACGTCCTGTTTTTCTTTCCTGATTCGATCCTGATTTTTTCAGGACCCATTGAAATGAATGGATCCAGATCAGGATCAGGATCGAATCAGGAAAGAAAACAGGACGTGTGAATGGAGTCTTAAACTGATGGCAAAAATGTGATGTGAACCCAGCCGTAAGTGCCAGAATAAGTACCAGTACACAGCGGACAAGAATAGGCATATAGAATGTGACGGGCCGTGTGTTACGCAAATTGTGGGAACACACACTGGGTCGGCATCCGTGGTATTGCAGATCCACATTTTTGCGGATCCGCAATACCATGGCCGTCTGAACGGTCTCTTACTGGGTAACACTTCCATACAGTGACTGGATAGTACTGTCATACATGGACTGGCTAACGCCGCCATACACTAGATAACACCTAGGGTATAAAAGGGCACATTACAGGGAATGACTAGGGGCACTGTACGGGGTATGGTAAGAGGGCACGGTACAGTGAATGACTAAGAAGCACAGTACAAGGTATGTTAAGAGGGCACAATGCAGGGTATAATGGAGCAGAGTACGGGGTGGGGGGGGCAGTCACATGACCCTGAGACATTAGAAGGACACCACCATAATGAGAGGCAGAGGAGTGAGACAGGGGCCAGGGCTCTGGATGGACAGGGTGGGCATAGCAAGTAGGTGGAAGGGGCTCTGAGGGGGATTTAGGCTACTTTCACACTGGCGGCAGGCCTGATCCGGCAGGTGAAGGGTGCTGCCGGATCAGGCCTGCCGCAGTGACATGTGTGGAGCCGGAACCGCGCTCCGGCCCCACACATGTCACACAGTACATACATATACATACACATAAACATACACACACATATAGACATACAAACACACATACATACTTACATGCTCCCCGGCAGGTCTTCGGAGCGTCAGGACGGCTCCACACAGGTCACGATTCCCCGTCCTGACGCTCCGAAGACCTGCCGGGAGCATGTAAGTATGTATGTGTGTTTGTATGTCTTTATGTGTGTGTATGTTTATGTCTGTATGTGTCTATATGTACCCGGATCCGTAATGGACTCCATTGAAAGTCAATGGAGGGCGGATCCGGTTACCATTATGGTCACACCAGACGGATCCACCCCCATTGACTTGCATTGGGGGTCATTCCGGATCCGTCTTGGTGCGGATGCCTGGACCGGAGAGCAAACCGCAGCATGCTGCGGTTTGTCCTCCGGTCTGAAGCCGGAACGGAATGCTTTCAGGAGCCTCCGTTGTCTTCAGTTCAGTTTTGTCCCCATTGACAATGAATGGGGACAAAACTGAAGCGTTTTATTCCGGTATTGAGCCCCTATGACGGAACTAAATACCGGAATTTTAAAACGCTAGTGTGAAAGTAGCCTTATACAAGAAGTAGGGGCTGGAGGTCTGTGCAGGGAAGCAATAGGAGAAAGGAAGGTGGAACAGGAGCTCTCCATACATGATGGAGGAAAGGAGACAGCAGGGGCTCCATGAGAATGAGATAAAAGAAGGACAGGATATGGGGGAGGGGGGGTGCAGGTGTTATGGAGGCAGACTGCTTTATGAAGCAGTAAAACAACAATAGCATGAAGCTGCTGGTCTACTACAGCCCCTTCTCTGACATTCTCCCTCCTGCCCCACACAGCAGACTCACTCACCCACTGTCTGCCTCTCCACACACTTCTTCTCCAGCCCTGCCGTCTCTCTCTACCTCCAGCAGCACGTCCTGTGTAGAGGGGGCGTGTCTAAGGCTGGTAAGCCAGGTCCTGCTCTGCTGGAGTGAAGAGGGGGCGTGTTTGAAGCTGGCAGCACAGCAGCTTGTAAGAAGGATAGTGGCAGCCGGCCTCTGTGGCTGTATCCTGCTACTGCTCCCGGGCCCCTTCTGCCCTCGGGCCCCGAAGCAGTGGCTTCCCCTGCTTCCCCGATAGCTACGCCCCTGAGTGGGGTGGATGGCACGCTCATCTCAGTCTCAGCCGGATGATCTGCTGTCATCTGCTGATACAGTATCCATATGTAGCCAGGGGTCAGACTCATAGCGTTCCTCCTGCTCCACCATTCCTCTCCAGCAAAGCCCGTCATTTTCGTACGCAATTTGTACATTGTTCACAGAAGTTGTGTACCTTTAACAACTGTACGTTCGTTATTAGTGTGCAAATGTTCGCAAAACATCACATAACATATGATTTGTACGCAGCTTCGCCGAATAGATTCGTATGAGGTACGAATCTTATGAAAAGTTCAACAAACATTCGGAGAAGCAAATTTTGGATGATTCGCTCATCTCTAATTGAGATTATTAAAAGAATATTTGGCAATATTGGAGGAGGATCTGGGATGTGCCACCACCAAGTCTATAGGAATGCCGAGTGGTGTGCTGCAACCCTTAATAGTCTCTGTGTGTGTCACGGTGTTCCTACCAGGATACTGTCGCTTCCCAGGGTTAGGCTCCAAAGCAATAAAGGGGATGAGTAATGGTGGAGAATAAGTTGAGTCCAAACTCTTATAAAGTTCAACAGATTTACTTGCATCAACGTGCATCCAGACAATACTCAGGCTTTCTCTTGGTTGCAGCAGGCTATGGCATAAACTTGCAGGTATACTTTATAACTCTGCATTCTCTCTGCTGTGCTAAACTCTGCTTTAGTCTGGTAGCTGGACTTTAGGACTGTTCTGATATCTCTGGAGTGGGGTGCTTTTGGCTGCTGACCCCCTAGTGACACTCTATAGGTAAATTTGCAAGTCATGGTGCTCTATGAGCTGCTTCCCTTTTGAGAATTCTGCTGCATGAGTTAGAACCTTCCCTTCGCTGGTGCATCTATCATGTCTTCTCAGCTCCACTATTGAGTCTAAACTGGAAAAAACTAGAACTGCAACCCTTCCTTCTGGTAGGAAGCAGGACTGGCCCACTTCTACCCAAAAAGGGGAGAATGGAATGGTAAGCTCCATTCTATCTAAGGATCTCTCTCTCTGCCAGATACAGACCGCCACCTGCTGGTGAACTAGGCATATTACATGTACAAAACAGTTTCATAGCAATAATAGAATTGCACAGTGTAAAAGACCTGGAAATAAATACACATATGGCATTAATGTTAGACCATTAGAGACAGTAGCTGGGTGAAGGAATGGCAACACCACTCTGGGTTATTACAGATCTCAACATTCAAAATATGCTTGACCATGGGTGTCAATTTGTGCACTCCATGCAACCTTAGAACTAAAATTGCTGAACATATGAACTGCATTGGGAATCCAGTATTTCTTCTTAATACTGTGAAACTTTTTGGAAAGCCATCTCTATGAAAAAGAATACACACTACAATATGGTAACTCAAATGTTGAGTTATATGTACTCGGAAATTATCAACTTAGAAAATACAACTTATCCCACTAAATATAACTCCTCATACATCTGCCTCAACCTAAAGAAGAACAGTTATAACCATCCTGGGAACCAAAAATGTCACCGTTCCTAAAAACTGGCTTTGTTAAAGGCGTTCCTCAGATCTAACTTAGAAAAAACTATAGCTGTCTGTAGAATGTCCTGGAACAGAGAGGGAAAACCCACACATTTTATGTCATTTAAGGGCCAGTAGACCACGCATGGTCATAATGAATGGTCTCCACCAAGACTATCCAAGTTCTTTTCGAATTGAAACATTGTGTCCTAGAGAAACTGTATCTCAAATAAGCCTTGGTAACCCCAAGCATTTATGGTAAAGTCACTAATATGACTTTGGTAACTTCAAAAATTTGCCTTTTCCATTTCCTTTTTAACATATTCCAAACTTTTTGAAAGTCATTTCCTTTTCTGAACATTTCCGAAACTTGTTTTCTGATTTGTTTTTTTTTTTGTTTGTTTTTCTGACAATTCAAGCATAGAGGATTTATCAAATATTCCATTCTGTGAGCAGAAGAGAAGACGACGATGGTAAACTTTTTGAAGACTCTGTTTGTTGGAGCTCACGCAAGTATAACCTAATTCTAATCAATGGGAAAGAAGCAGAGACTTTATTGTCAACGGCAAGAAATGACTTTTAATCTCATTATCTTGAAATTTTCAAGCCTCGCCTCCCAACTTTAATTACTCTTTAAAAGTTATAACATATGCTCCTTCCAATTGGGGGGGAACAAAGACGACACAACTCATAAGAATTCCAAGTGTCAAAGAAAAAAAAGCACATTATGCTTGGTCAGAACATAAAAAGGATTATTATCTCACTACCAAAAGTACTTTTCAGAGGCATGAAGAATAAATTACCTTTCTTACCCTAAGGGGTTTTCCTCACCAAATTTCACTTGGCTGCACAGATTGTATAATTAACTCGACTACTTCACATATCACTTATATGCAAAATGTAATTGAAATAGACCTTCGTGCACCTGCTCTCTGCAGGGACGGCGCTAGACCCACCCAGCTCAGTAGTGCAGAGCTGATCCAGGCACGTATTTTTAGAAAACGTCAAAAAAATAATCTGCATCAGTTGAGAGTGAATTCCATTAGATATGTACTGTATAGTCGAGGTAGGATGAGTGGCTGGATATGGGGGCTGCTTCCGAGGGCTCTGTAGATGGTGAGGACCAGACGTCTGCTAGTGCCCAATACCTAGTGGTGAAATGCCACTTGAAGATGTCATTGAAACTGCTTATTCAGAGTTACGAGCAGCAGGGATTTCCCTGTGCCTCATGCATTCCTGTTTATTAGCATTGTTGATGCAGATGTTATGCACCTGCCTTGCACCTGATCTCAGGCCAGATACCTCGCTCAGTCTGGTTAAGGAGGGAGGAGTTTTGATTTGTTGACCTTCCTTTAAACGTTTATGTTTTTGCCTCTTTACTGCTGGGTATAGTGTGAGTTCTGTGCAATCTTTGCATTTTCTAGTATTGTGTTCTACTCTATTTGTGTTGTCTCTGTGTGGCTTGGGATCTGTAGTCCTACTGCCTTTCATTGCTGCCAGAAATGAACTTTTTTGTTTCTCTGTGGAGTCTATTTGCTGTCTCTGGCTGTTTTGCTAGGTTTGTATTGCTAGGTTTTGTTAGTATCTTTATTTCTTTTCGCCATCATTCATCTGCTCTCAGCCTGTGTACCATCCTCTTCCATTGTCTGCTCCATTGCTGGACTACTATTTCCTTCATCCATTTGGCGTCATTGTTCAGGTCATGCCATCTGTTGGTGATTTATGTATGTTTTCTGCCTCCTAGTGCTTTATAATATTGTTCTTGTGACTATCCAGTTGTTATGCACTTTAGCCACAATGTGCATCCTGCAGGTATTTGGAGTACCTGGAGACACAGTACCAGCTATAGGTCAAGTCCAGTTCTATAATCTTGGGAACAAATGTTGTGATTACAGTCCAGTGACATCACTGCAACAGATGCCAAAGTAATATGGTTGACACATGGAACTGTTCACGTGCTCTACTCACCTGCTTCTGTCCCATTCATTTCTATGGAGTTCTGAGAACAGCCAAGCAAGTGTACATCTTGGGAGTTGTAGTTTTACCACAGCTGGAGTGCCGGAGGTTAGCCATCACAGTTCTAGAGGAACATGTCCCGTCAGACCTCCAACTCCCTGTCTTGTGGCCGAGCATACTTACGCAACTACTTTTGGACCTCCCTAGAAGTGAATAGAGAGAGGTGTACATACATGACCACCTGTCCATTCACAGGGGCCACAAGACAGGAGTCAGGGGACGAAAGGTGGGACCTGCACCCATCGGACATCTCTGGTATATCCTGTGGATGTGCTGGAATAACCCTTTACGTTTCCTGTACACACATCAGTTCTTACCATCTGTGACATGAACAGAATTAATTGACTCAATGTTTCTTTAGGCTCCTAATCCACTGAGAGAAATAAATCCCATCAAGGTACCGCCAGGTCATAACATTGTGCCATACCGCTCCTGCGCCGCTCCCTGGGGCTCCAACTCTATAGCCTCATACCTGCCATCTTCACAATGGGCTCTGGCTGTAAAGAAGGTGTACCACAAAAAATATCCTGCTGCTCCACACCTGGAATCCTCATGTAATTTCATGTAACTGAAATGTTTAGTATAGCCAGTGAGTTATTCAATAAAACGTTTCTGTATAGCGCCACCTGCTGTTTTTTTTCTTATTCTTCTGTTCACCTACATGACCTCTTGACTTTCTGACCCAGCTTGCTTGTATTTGACTCCACTTCTGTATTTCCCTTGGTATTGATGCGACCTCCTGACTTCTGACCTCGGCTTGTATTTGACCTCACTCCAGTGTTACCCCTTGATATTGACATGACCTCCTGGATCTTGACCTTGGCTTGGTAATACCCTCATGGCTGTGTGTTCCGTCTTTGTCTGTTGTTTTCTCCCATTGTTCCCCTCCCTGTAAGCCCCAGCACGTATGTAAGCTAGGGACCGCCGTCCAGTTGTACACCGTCAGTTAGGACGGACTGTGCAAGTAGGCAGGGACAGTGGTGTGAGTTTCAGCTCAGGGCTGCACTATTCACTGATACATGACAATCTATCTATCTATCTATCTATCTCTCTCATCTATCTAACTATCTATCTTCTATCTATCTATCTATCTATCTATCTATCTATCTATCTCCTATCTATCTCCTATCTATCTATCTATCTATCTATCTATCTATTTATTTCCTATCTATCTCATATCTATCTATCTATCTATCTATCTATCTATCTATCTATCTATCTCCTATCTATCTATCTATCTTATCTATCTATTTCTATCTATCTATCTATCTATCTATCTATCTCTCTCTCTCATCTATCTCCTATCTATCTATCTATCTATCTATCTATCTATCTATTTCCTATTGATCTCATATCTATCTATCTTTCTATCTATCTATCTCTCTCCATCTATCCGCCTGTCTACCTGATGTTTCTCTGTTTATCTGTGAAGGAAATATTTACCGGCTTTGTGTGTAGCCTGTGACTTGTTTGCTCTCTTGTTGCCATGTTACGGTATAATCTGCTGTTACTTTGTTTTGTAGCATTTATTTATTTGAACGCAGATTCTTGCCCTTCTATAGGAGAACATACATGGTATTCAGGGCTGATTGTGGCCGGTTCCCTGTGACCTTCACCTGTGTCCTCGCATCCTGCAGCCCAAGCTCTGCACCCGAGACAAATGATGGTGAAACACAACGTGAAAAATTTTAGGGCGATGACAGATGAGAGTCCACGTTGCCCTCCTCTGCATCCTGCATGCCAGCGACCTTGATATTTTAATTACCTGTCATTGCTATCTTTAGCTCTTTTCACTCCTTTTCCCACTGGTTTAATGTAGAAATGATTAGTGGATTCACAACCACGAGGATGAAGACTTCAGAGATGAAAATTACAAATTACAACCCTGCAGGCGCCACCGGAGCCGATCCACCCTCATCATCCCAGTGCCGCTGGGCAGATTGACTGCTCCATGTGGTTAGCTACCAACTCGTGGACATTATCTATAGATGGACGTTCCTATAATTAGTGGATTTAGTGTTTTATAATGTGATTATAGACTTTCTTTGATCCTCTTCACCTGTACAGTTTCTAAAAGAATTTGGCAGGACATTTGCTCCAGACATCTAGAAGAACTAAACTCAGATCTTCTGTGGATCTAGGCTTCCTCAAATCCTTCTGACTCTTCATGTAATCCCAGACAGACTGGATGATGTTGAGAATAGGGCTCTGAGAGTGGTCTTCATGGAAGACTTGTGGCCAAAAAGCAATACCTTCGACATAGAAGATGGTTGAGGGTCCCTGCAAGTTTGGGGCTGCATTTCAGCAAATGGAGTTGGGTCAGGATTAATGGCGTCCTCAATGCTGATAAATACAGGCAGATACTTCTCCATCATGTCATACCATCAGGGAGGCATCTGATTGACTCCAAGTTTATTCTGCAGCAGGACACTGACCCCAAAGATCCAGCCAATGTCATTAAGAGCTATGTTCAGGAGTCCTAGAAAGGATGCCATGCCCCCACAGAGCATCAGCATCATCCAGTCTGCCTGGGATTACATGAAGAGGCAAAAGGATTGGAGCAAAACTACATCCACAGAAGATCTTGGCTTAGATCTTCATTATGTCTGGAACAACCTCTCTGACGAGGTCCTTTAAAAGCTGTGTGCGGGTGTACCTAGAAGAACTGGAGGTAGAGGACGGTCACCCCAAATACTGATATGTGAAGGGTACAATGAAGGAAGGACATGTAATCACCATTTCCCGTCATTGCACCCATTACTTACAAAGAAATGCACTTCGTGGAGAAGTAATTAGTCACAAAGCAAATTTTTTTTGCAAAATTCGGCGAAGCAGCCAAATCTAATTTTTGAGTAATTTGCTCATCTCTAGTTGAAGGCATTCTTACACTGTAGAAGTTTTTCCACACCTGCCTGAAAATCTTGCACAGCACTGTATATAATTTATAGTATTTTTTAATCATTTTTACAGTATTTTTTATTTTTTTTTACATTATATCATTTTTTTTTATCACTGAAATACCAAGTGTATATAAAATGATAGCAATGTATTTATGTCTAGGGCATTGTATTCATATTATCAGTATTAGCTTTATGTTATTTATTATGTAGTTATATTAGATTTATGTGGCTTATTTCTAATCTATAAGTCTGAATACAAATGGGATTTTAATAGTTATTGTTTTCATTTTGTGATATTATATAGAAATAAATGTAAATAAAATAAATAAGATACTGTATTTTACCCCTGAAAGTGTGTGTGTGGGGGAATATCAATGCGTCTTATGGGGCGAATACTAATAAAGGTTTCCATTATGGAAGCGCTTAATAAAACAGGAGAACCGGGAGCGGTGAATGCAGCGCTCCCTGTGTGGGATCTGTACTCACTGCTTCCTGGTCTTCCTTGGACGCAGCAGGAAGACCAAAAACAGTAGGAGCTGGATCTCCAGAGCGGTGGCTGCGTCTGAGGTCTGATTGGGGTTCTTATTAACACTGGGGGTCTGATCTGAGGTCTGATTGGGGGTCTTATTAACACTGGGGGTCTGATCCGAGGCCTGATTAACATTGGGGTCTGATCTGAGGTCTGATTGGGGTTCTTATTAACACTAGGGGTCTGATCTGAGGTCTGATTGGGGGTCTTATTAACACTGGGGGTCTGATCCGAGGCCTGATTAACATTGGGGTCTGATCTGAGGTCTGATTGGGGGTCTTATTAACACTGGGGGTCTGATCTGAGGTCTGATTAACATTGGGGTCTGATCTGAGGTCTGATTGGGGGTCTTATTAACACTGGGGGTCTGATTTGAGGTCTGATTAACATGAAGGTCTGATCTGAGGTCTGATTGGGGGTCTTATTAATACTAGGGGTCTGATTTGAGGACCAATGGACAGTAAATATTTTTTTCTTATTTTCCTCCTATAACACCTATGTGCGTCTTATAGGGTGAAAATACTGTATATATAATTAATAGGTATAATTTCTGTCTCTGTTCTACTTCTAGATGGGTTTAACTACACAAAGCATTTTAGTTCCTTTTTTAGGTGTTCTACCTTCTACAAATCATAGCTATTGATTTAGTTTTTTTTTCTTTTTTGACTGTTTTTTTGGACAGGCATTGGTTACATTTAGAGATGAGCGAGCATACTCGTCCGAGCTTGGTGCTCGTTCGAGTATTAGGGTACTCGTAAGTGCTCGCTGCTCGGACGAGTATCTCGCCATGCTCGAGGAAATGGCAACTTCCGCATTGTGCATTTTTGGCGCCTATAAACTCAGCCAATCACAAGCCAGGAGACTCTACGGTACACCCAGCATCACGTGGGGCCCTTACATGTCGATAGCAGGGGTTGGCTGGCCTGATCAGGTGACCCTGGAATATACTAGTGACTGGCCGCGGTGCTCGGCTCAGATGCCGTCTGGATATCGTTAGGGATAGAGCTGCTGCCTTTCAGGGACAGTGTTAGGGCCTGAATTTAGTTCTCTGTTAGGCAGGAATCACCCACAAAGAACCCAACAGCCCTTCTAAGGGCTAGAAGACATTTTTTTTTGTCACTTGGCTGGCTGGCACTAGTAGTGCAGCTATCTCCATATATAACCCTTTTTTTTATTGTTATATCTCAGTGATACAAATCCATTGCACACAGCAGTGTGGAACCATTCTGTGTGTCACAGTTCAGCTGTCCACTCACTCCAATCCGTATTTTCTGTCCAGGTGACACTTTCTGTACGTCACTTAATTAAACCAGACTGAACAAGTTTGTGGGTTTCAGTACACCAGGCCCATTTATTTTATTTTTTATATATATAATACACTTATATACAGAAAATGTTGAACCCCAGGGCTAAGGGTCGAGGACGAGGACGAGGGCGTGGGCATTCAATTACTGCAGGGGGCAGAGGCCGTGGTCCTGGGCAGGGTGAGACAGTACCTGCTGATGAGGGAGCAGGGGAACGCCGCAGAGCTACACTCCCGAGCTTCATGTCTCAACTTACAGGGACACGTGGTAGAGGACTGTTGAAACCACAACAGTGCAAACAGCTGATCTCGTGGATTGCAGATAATGCTTCAAGTAATTTGTCCGCCAGTCAGTCTTCCACGCAGTCCACCCACGTTACCCAAGGGAGCACTCCTCTGGCTCCTCCACCTCAACCTCCTTCCCCCCAGTCTGCCCCCTCCCAGGAAAATTTGGAATGTGATCCGGCATACTCTGAGGAACTGTTTTCTGGACCCTTCCCAGAGTCACAAACCACTTCTCAGGTTGCTGCTGACCTCGTTCCCGATGCCCAAGTTTTCCAACTGTCGCAGTCTGTGGGTGATGATGATGACAATGTTGAGTTAGTGGAAGAAGTTTGTAAAGAGGTGTCGGACGATGAGGAGACACGGTTTTCAGACAGTGGTGAAGTTGTTGTAAGGGCAGGAAGTCCGAGGGGGGAGCAGACTGAGGAATCGGAGGATGACGAGGTGACTGACCCAAGCTGGGTTGATATGCCGAGTGAAGACAGTGCTTCTGAGGCGGAGGCGAGTGCTGCACCAGAACAGGTTGTAAGAGGCAGTGGTGTGGCCAGAGGGAGAAGCAGGGCCAGAGCTGGTGCATCAGCAGCAACTGTTTCACGTAGTGAAGCTCCCGTGGCGAGGCCTAGATGTTTGCAAGTCTGGAGGTTCTTTAAAGAAAGTGAGGATGACCGACGGACTGTGGTGTGCAACCTGTGCCACACCAGGATCAGCAGGGGTGCCACCACTACTAGCCTAACCACCACCAGCATGCGCAGGCATATGAGTGCTAAACACCCCACTCAATGGAACCAAGGCCGTTCACCACCTCCTGCGGGTCCCACCACTGCTCCTTCCCCTGTGTCACTCGCTGCCTCTGCTAGTCAACCCCCTGCCCAGGACCCCGGCACGAGCGCCTCCCGCCGGAAAACCACACCTTTGCCTCCACGATCCTCCACAGTGTCCACCAATGTGTCCCAGCGCAGTGTTCAGCTGTCTTTACAGCAGACGCTGGAGCGCAAGAGGAAATACAGTTCCACCCACCCACATGCCCAAGCCCTCAACGTCCACATCTCCAAATTGCTGAGCCTGGAGATGCTGCCCTATAGGCTTGTAGAGACCGAGGCCTTTCGCAATCTCATGTCACCCCAGCAAGATACTGTCACCTGTCCCCAGTCTAGGCAGAGTAGGGGGGAGCTGTACAGAAAGATGGTGAAGGAGTACCTAGCTGACCATACCAACGTCCGTAGCGATCACTCTGCTCCATACAACTACTGGGTTTCAAAGCTGGACACGTGGCCTGAACTGGCGCTGTACGCCTTGGAGGTGCTGGCTTGCCCTGCCGCTAGCGTGCTGTCAGAGCGGGTATTCAGTGCAGCTGGTGGCGTCATCACCGATAAGCGTACACGCCTGTTAAGTGACAGCGCTGACAGGCTGACGCTTATTAAAATGAACAAAGCCTGGATTTCACCGGAATTCAAATCTCCTCCGGGGGAAAGCAGCTAAAGATTAACATTACTTATGTATCCGATTCCTCTTCTCTACTCCTCCTACTTCTCCTCCTCCTCCTCCTTGTCGTCTTTGCCTAACGCTGACCAAAAAAACGCCATTTTTTAGAGGTCCAACTAGCACTCGTTTACCACAATTTTTCAGGAGGGCCCCCTACAGGCCCTCTCTTCAAACAATTTTTCCGGAGGTCCCCAGCCCTTCAAATTTCGGGGTCCACCTACAGGCCCTCTCTCCAAACAATTTTTCCGGAGGTCCACCTACAGGCCCTCTCTCCAAACAATTTTTCCGGAGGTCCACCTACAGGCCCTCTCTCCAAACAATTTTTCCGGAGGTCCACCTACAGGCCCTCTCTCCAAACAATTTTTCCGGAGGTCCACCTACAAGTCCTCTCTCCAAACAATTTTTCCGGAGGTCCACCTACAGGCCCTCTCTCCAAACTATTTACGTCTTTTTCCTATCTTTCTCTCTCTCCAAACTATTTTTCCGGATAGCTGCCATATACGGTATTAAACTGAGAAGAATACATAGAACACATGCCACACTTGATCGAGCTCATAATTGACAATTGTACCGGTTGATGCTAAATTTTTAAGTTGGGGTCCTGCGTCGTCATTCGAACTCCATCCGGCTGTTGTCACCACCACACACACTAGCCCAGGGGGCACTCCTCTGGCTCTTCCAGCTCAACCTCCTTCCCCCCAGCCTACCCCCCCACCTACAGACCCTCTCTCCAAACAATTTACCCGGATAGGGGACATATTAGATATTGTACTGATTTTTTTTTGGTTCTTCTTTTAATTGCCTCCTGCTATAGACAGGAATCAAACCCGGGTCAACTGCTTGGGAAGCAGCTATGCTCACCACTATACCACCAACAGCCACAGCAACTGATAAGATACTAAACTTGATGTCAGCACTTGATGTCAGCCAACATTTCGACAATCGATAACCCGAAACGGGTCCGCCGTCGAGCCCGGCTTTCGGCCACCCTGAACATTTCACATACTCTGACCGAGTCTGACCCTGGGCCGCTCATGTACTGCCCACTTGGAGGATGCTTCACCTCCTGCTACCTCAGTCTAACTCGGTCACCTCCTGTTGTCACCGCCATGCTGCGTCAGGCTAAATTTTTGGGTGGCTCACCTGCTACCTCATGTAACTTGGTCACTTGTTGGTGTCACCGTCATGCTGTGTCAGGCTTATGCCTGCATCGTGTGGCTGGGGATAGGAGAGCAGTGCCAGCATGGGCACGGGTGATGGACCTTCGTTGCACCTAGCTGGGTGCTTCCCTATATATTCCCACCATGCCAGCCATGGGTTGTACATTCACTAATAACAGGGAAAACAAATAAAATATTTTACAGAAGGGTCAACTACAGACACTCCTAAACAATTTTTTAGGAGGGTCAACTTCGGACACTCCAAAACAAATTTTCTGGAGGCTCGCCTACAGACATTTGACTGCAATCTCAGTCTGACCAAGGCATTGGTGGTGTCACTACACTGTCACCATGATGTGTCAGGCTTATGCCTGCGTCGTGGGGCGGGGGATAGCACAGCAGTGCCAGCATGGGCAGTGGTGTCACCTGCAGGCGATGATGGACCTTCGTTGCACCTAGTTGGGTGCTTCCCTAACATGTGATGGGCATGTGCCTCGCCTTTCTTGGTCTGGGTGAGCACAATTGCCATGAGGGTAACCACCAGGCTGTTGCCTGAGGATTTGGGGTAATGGTGGGATTAGGCAGCCTCAGAGGCATCCATGCATGCTGACCCTGCTGTTTCCTGTCCATTTCCGTGGTGTTTCCATCATTTTCTGATGTTTCCAGGTTTTCACCCAGCCTTCCCTAGGCAGAGCCTTGGTCCCCTGCAAAAAATGCTCGAGTCTCCCATTGACTTCAATGGGGTTCATTATTCGAAACGAGCACCCGAGCATCGGGAAAAGTTCGACTCGAATAACGAGCACCCGAGCATTTTAGTGCTCGCTCATCTCTAGTTACATTGTATAAATTAGATTGAAATGTGAAAACAGTTTTATGCTTCGGAAAATCTATTGTTTAGAGAGGATACTCCATTTTCTCAGTTCAGAACTAGTTCCAGTGTATGTACAGAGATACCACTCTCTTCATACAGTGGGACCCTTGTTCTTGTGATGGGTGGAGGCCCCACCAGTCAAACCTCTTCCTGCTCAGAGACATTTTCTGTTCTTTCAGCGTACTGCAGAGGAGGAGAGCAGAAAAAGGGAAGATAGGAGTGATAATAGCAAGAATGGTGGTTGTAGTACTCATCCACTCTGTCGCTACCCTGAGCTCTGCAGTAATGGGAAAGGCTCATGATTCTTCCCTTCGGGGCACTCTCTGGTTCTGGGGTTCTCCTGACTAATGAGGTGCCCTTGATGTTGAAGGTTTTGAAGTGTAAGGCAGGTCCCGATTTGCAGTGTAGCGTTGCAGGAAGCAATGTTGATGCAGTTGTCCAGCAGAACAGTTCTTTACTGAAGCATTTGAAACACATCAGGACAGTCCTTAGCATGCAGTTGGTACACAAAATGCATTTTCCACAGATGTTACAGGTTTCATGGCTGCTCAGATAGACGATCGGTCAGTGTGTCTTCTTAAAGTAGTCTTCCTCCGTTCTCACACTGCACTTCTCTAGCTGACTTGTACTTAAGCATCCAGGCGTGGGATGTAGCACTTCTAGTAAAGCAATGCAACCAACAGGGCAGTCCCTAAATGACAGGCTAAGTCCTGGAGGTTACCAGTCCACACTTTAGCTGGGTGATGTGGGCAAGATGCTCTCACAGATAGCCAATCTGCAGAAGAATACTCCTGACCACAGAGCAACGGGGACTCAGTGGTCCTCTAAGGCAGCAGTTCTCCAATGACTTTGACTTTCGAATCCCTCTTTTCACCCGGCCTGCTTCTCCAGTAGATAAAGGGTTTTTGGCTACTTACACATCTGCACTTTCCCTTTCCACTATTGAGATCCGTCACAGCGGCAAGTATCAATGTCAATGTCAATCACTTTTCTGTCCGCGATGGGGAGCGGGGCAAAACAGATCAGTCATGACACACAATGCAAGTCAATGGGGACGGATCCATTTTTTCTAACACAATCTGACACAATAGAAAATGGATCCGCACCCCCATTGACTTTCAATGGAGTTCATGACTGATCCGTTTTGGCTATGCTAAAGATAATACAACCGGATCCGTTCATAACAGATGCAGATGATTGTATTATCAGTAACGGAAGAGTTTTTGCTGAGCCCTGCCGGATCCACCAAAAACCCTAGTGTGAAAGTAACCTAGGCTGTCAGCTCTCACATGTTGTATCTGTTCTCACTTCTGCTGTCTCAGACTAGACTGTCTCTAAAATGCTCCTCCTCTCTATATAGAGAAGGTGACACCAGCCCCATCTAGTGGTGGCTGAGAATATGGCCTATTAATACCTTGCCCACTCGTATACAGCAAAGGCATATTTTACACAGAAATACATTATTTTGCACAATACCGCTAGCTACTCTGTAGATCAGGGGTGGGGAACCTTTTTGCTGTCGTGAGCCATTTTGGTTATTTGTAACATTGTTTGTGGGCCATACAAAATCAGACTCCCATTAGACCATTCAACCTCAGATCAGACCCCCAGCCTCAGATCGAGCCCCCATCAGACCCTGCAACCTCACATCAGATCCCCATCAGACCCCTCAGCCTCAGATCAGACCCCCAGCTTCAGATTGGACCCCCATCAGACCCCAAGCCTCAGATGGACATCAGACCCAGCCTCATCAAACCCTCATCAACCCCCAGCCTTAGATCAGACCCCCATCAGACCCCACAGCCTCAGATCAGACCCTCATAACAGCCTCCCCACCCTCCATTAGCCTCACATCAGCCCCCCAGCATCCAATCAGACCTCAGATCAGACATTTAAAATAAATAAATAAATAAATAAATAAATAAATAAACTTACCTGTTCAACTCCAGACGGCGCTGCCATTTGGCAGATTCACTTACCCTCCCTGGTCTTCTTCCCGCAGCGCTGTACTGTGACCTGACAGCGCACAGCGTGCACAACGTCCTGTGACTGTACATGTCAGGACACAGCATCGGGCCGGAAGAAGACCAGGGAAGGTGACTACAACCAATGCAGTGCTGTTCTCATCCTCATGTGCCTGCCGCATGCTAATGACCGCTTCCATAATGTAATGGGTCATTAGCATTTTTACTATATGCTCTGGCAGGGGGCTGGGGGCCACATGAAATGATCCCACGGGTCGGAGGTTCTCCGCCCCTGCTGTAGTGGGAAGCTGCATACTCTATCCTGTGGATAGGGGATAACCTTGAATATGAGGACATCCCCTTTAAGCTCTTACTATGTCTAGTATCTTTCTTTATCTGGTTTCAATAGTACAAGAATAATATGAGAACTTCTTCTTCTAGAAGTACAGATATCTCCTGACACCCGGCAGCCTTGCTGTCATTACAGAAAATAGCCTCTGTGATTAATTGCTGGTGCTATCGGCCATTAAGCATCCTTCTATAATTTGCCTGACGTTATCGCCATGAGATTTGGACACTTAGAATGGAAACACTTGAAATTGGATTTGACAGGTGATCTGATCCGGGCTTGTTCAAAGATGGAAATGAAATCCCAAGCAAAATATTGCGACATCCTATATTATGAAAGACATGTAAGGTTTGATAAATCACAGGGACTGACATTCTTTCACATCAGGGGTGCGCCTCAGTGGAGCGAGTATGATGGCCCATCAGGTCAACCTCACCCGCGAGCTGCAGAGGAAACTGAAGACACCTGTATATTTCAGCTCACCGCCAAAATGAACCAGGAGGCACCAGACGTGTGTCTAAGACAAAACTTCAGCGTCTTCTACAGTCTACGGGGCTCCGAAGCAGCTGGATGGTCACTGCACCTCTGATAACAGCAGAAAAAGCTTGGACCTCCGCTGATTGGTAAAGGGTTGTCTTCTCCAATGAGTCAAGTTTTCTGCTTCATGAAATGGATAGATGTTAGTATGTCAGAGAGAATCTTCATGGCCAAGACTTCCAAGTACTAAGCTGGGCCCCTAATTCCCCATGAACCCAATTGAGCATTTGGTCATATTTGCTCTTTGGATCCATCCCATGCCCCTGCAGCAGCTGTGAGACCACCTCAACGGTCGTGGCCACCTAGGGATCCTTCCCCTGCCTCCTTCAGAAGCTGTGGGACCACCTCAATGCTCACGTTCACCCTATGTATCCTTCCCCTGCCTCCTTCAGAAGCTGTGGGACCACCTCAATGCTCATGTTCACCCTATAGATCCTTCCCCTGCCTCCTTCAGAAGCTGTGGGACCACCTCAATGGTCATGTTCACCCTATAGATCCTCCCCCTGCCTCCTTCAGAAGCTGTGGGACCACCTCAATGCTCATGTTCACCCTATGGATCCTTCCCCTGCCTCCTTCAGAAGCTGTGGGACCACCTCAATGGTCATGTTCACCCTATGGATCCTTCCCCTGCCTCCTTCAGAAGCTGTGGGACCACCTCAATGCTCATGTTCACCCTATAGATCCTTCCCCTGCCTCCTTCAGAAGCTGTGGGACCACCTCAATGGTCATGTTCACCCTATTGATCCTCCCCCTGCCTCCTTCAGAAGCTGTGGGACCACCTCAATGGTCATGTTCACCCTATGGATCCTTCCCCTGCCTCCTTCAGAAGCTGTGGGACCACCTCAATGCTCATGTTCACCCTATGGATCCTTCCCCTGACTCCTTCAGAAGCTATGGGACCACCTCAATGGTCGTGTTCACCCTAGGGATCCTCCCCCTGCCTCCTTCAGAAGCTGTGGGACCACCTCAATGGTCATGTTCACCCTATGGATCCTCCCCCTGCCTCCTTCAGAAGCTGTTGGGACCACCTCAATGCTCATGTTCACTCCATAGATCCTTCCCTGACTCCTTCAGAAGCTATGGGACCACCTCAATGGTCGTGTTCACCCTAGGGATCCTCCCCCTGCCTCCTTCAGAAGCTATGGGACCACCTCAATGGTCATGTTCACCCTATGGATCCTTCCCCTGCCTCCTTCAGAAGCTGTTGGACCACCTCAATGCTCATGTTCACTCTATAGATCCTTCCCCTGCCTCCTCCAGAAGCTGTGGGAACACCGTGATGGTTCTGTGTGCTCTATGCATCCCCCCATGACCCCTTCAGCAGCTGTTGGACCTCCTCAATGGTCATGTTCACCCTAGGGATCCTCCCCCTGCCTCCTTCAGAAGCTATGGGACCACCTCAATGGTCATGTTCACCCTATGGATCCTTCCCCTGCCTCCTTCAGAAGCTGTTGGACCACCTCAATGCTCATGTTCACTCTATGGATCCTCCCCCTGCCCCCTCCAGAAGCTGTGGGAACACCTTGATGGTTCTGTGTGCTCTATGCATCCCCCATGACCCCTTCAGCAGCTGTTGGACCACCTCAATGGTTGTGTTCACTCTATGGATCCTCCCCCACTCCCCCTCGAGCAGCTGTGGGATGCACTGCAGTCAGCATGGCTCCAGATACCTGTGACAACCTACCAGTACCCCATCAACTGAGCCCCATCAACTGAAAAATGTAAAAGTTTTTTTTTTTTGTTTTGTTTCGGGAATCTGTCACCAGTTTTATGCTTGAGGTTCTAACAGCTCCAGCGCATGCCAATAAGCCGCTATTTTCATGAGCTCATGGGGTCTCTCCGCCCACCTGCCTGATTGACATTTTTTTTTCATCTGAATCAGCAGCAGGTGGCCAGGGAAAGCCACAGGCTCCTGAATTTGGGGGCTCGTTCGGCACACACTGGAGCTGTTTAGCTCAAGACTTTAGAAAAATGGCTGGGTCAATTAAAGAAAGTGATCCAGCATTTTTCTAAAAGTATCTGCCGCTTGTTTTAATTGCCCTTAGTTAGGACACCATAAAACCGGTGACAAATTCCCTTTAAAAGCTTTTACATTTTTAGAAAAAACAAACCATATAAATGTGGTTTCTTCAGAATCGTAGTGACTGGGACTAAAGTGAAACTGTCATTATTACTGCACTGTGAACACCATTAAAACAAACCCTAAAATATATGGCGGAATTACATTATTTTTTCACACTGTGACCACAATTTTATACAACTCCCTTGATGTACCCCAAAATGATGCCATTAAAAAATACAACTTAGGAATGAATTGTCGGTGGAACACCCCAATTATCACGGTAGTTCATGGGGGTCTGGGCAGTAGGATCCAAAGATAAGCTCATGGTCTTGGAATAGCTTCACCTAAGTGTCACCATTACTCTGACCTGCAGATAATGAAGTGTCATCATCATCACCCAGCCCAGTCACGGACAGTGTCCTGTTTCCTGTTTCCTGTTAAGGACAGTGTCCTGTTTCCTGTTTCCTGTTAAGGACAGTGTCCTGTTTCCGGTCATGGAAAGTGTCCTGATTCCTGTTTCCGGTCACAGACAGTGTCCTGATTCCTGTTTCCGGTCATGGAAAGTGTCCTGATTCCTGTTTCCGGTCACAGACAGTGTCCTGATTCCTGTTTCCGGTCACAGACAATGTCCTGATTCCTGTTTCCGGTCACAGACAATGTCCTGATTCCTGTTTCCGGTCACAGACAGTGTCCTGATTCCTGTTTCCGGTCACAGACAGTGTCCTGATTCCTGTTTCCGGTCACAGACATGATTCCTGTTTCTGGTCACAGACAGTGTCCTGATTCCTGTTTCCGGTCAAGACAGTGTTCTGATTTCTGTTTCCGGTCACAGAAAGTGTCCTAATGTCCTGTTTCCAGTCACAGTGTCCTATTCCTGTTTCCGGTCACAAAAAGTGTCCTGATTCCTGTTTCTGGTCCCAGACAGTGTTCTGATTCCTGTTTCTGTCAGGACAGTGTGATTCCTGTTTCGGTCAAGACAGTGTCCTGATTCCTGTTTTGGTTTCCGGTCACAGACAGTGTCCTGATTCCTGTTTCCGGTCACAGACAGTGTCCTGATTCCTGTTTCCGGTCACAGACAGTGTCCTGATTCCTGTTTCCGGTCACGGACAGTGTCCTGATTCCTGTTTCCGGTCCAGACAGTGTCCTGATTCCTGTTTCCGGTCACAGACAGTGTCCTGATTCCTGTTTCGGTGTCATTCCCAGACAATGTCCTGATTCCTGTTTCCGGTCATAGACAGTGTCCTGATTCCTGTTACCGGTCATGGACAGTGTCCTGATTCCTGTTTCCAGTTCCAGACAGTGTCCTGATTCCTGTTTCCGGTCCCAGACAGTGTCCTGATTCCTGTTTCCGGTCACAGACAGTGTCCTGATTCCTGTTTCCGGTCCCAGACAGTGTCCTGATTCCTGTTTCCGGTCACAGACAGTGTCCTGATTCCTGTTTCCGGTCACAGAGGTGTCCTGTTTGCTCGAGGTGTCTGCGCTGAGAGTACATTGACCTCATTTCGCCTCTACTATGAGACGTAATATTCTCTGCTCTTCTGTAACCACATCTTACCGGCTTCAATTTACGAGAGTTGTTTGCAAATTGCTGCAGAACGTCTTCCTGTAATTACAGCTGGGAATGCAGAAATGCTGCGCCTCAGACAAACCAGGAGAGGAAATCTGCCCGGCACAGGCGCTTCTCTTGTAATATTGTCGTCTTCTGCTGATCTTACCTGATCATTAATGATCTTTGCCTGGGCACCGGGCAATTACTTATTGTCAGCCTGGGAAGCAGATAAAGTGTTACATTTGTTGTAATTTGTATCAGCCCCCAACTTCAATCCCAATGCCGACCCCAGCCCCCAGCACTGGAGAGCGGAGTGGCAGGAGCATGGCGGTCCTACCTGCTGAAGTCCTAATGTTAGCACATGACCTCCAGGGACTGCACAGGAGGAAGAGACTGCACACAGTGACTGCACAGGAGAAGAGACTTCACTGACTATACAGGAGGAGGAGACAACACACAGTGACTAAACAGGAGAGAGGACTGCCACAGTGACTGCACAGGAGAAAGAGACTGCAACAGTGACTACAAGGAGAAGAGACTTCACTGGACTATACAGGAGGAAGAGACAAACACACAGTGACTAAAAGGAGAAGAGACAACACACAGTGACTACACAGGAGAAGAGACTGCACACAGTGACTGCACAGGAGAAGAGACTTCACTGACTATACAGGAGGAGGAGACAACACACAGTGACTACACAGGAGAAGAGACTAAACAGGAGAAGAGACTGCACACAGTGACTGCACAGGAGAAGAGACTTCACTGACTATACAGGAGGAGGAGACAACACACAGTGACTACACAGGAGAAGAGACTGCACACAGTGACTGCACAGGAGAAGAGACTTCACTGACTATACAGGAGGAGGAGACAACACACAGTGACTAACAGGAGAGAGACTGACAGACACAGAAGAGACACAGGAGAGAAGACTTCACTGACTATACAGGAGGAGAGACAACACACAGTGACTACACAGGAGGAAGAGACAACACACAGTGACTACACAGGAGAAGAGACTGCACACAGTGACTACACAGGAGAAGAACAGTGCACACAGTGACACTGCACAGGAGAAGAGACTTCACTGACTATACAGGAGAAGACTGCACACAGACTGCACACAGTGACTGCACAGGAGAAGAGACTTCACTGACTGACTACAGGAGGAAGAGACAGTGACTACACAGGAAAGAGACAACACACAGTGACTACACAGGAGAAGAGAGAGACTGCACACAGTGACTACACAGGAGAAGACTGACAGTGACTACACAGGAGAAGAGACTGCACACAGACTGCACAAGAGATACTTCACTGACTATACAGGAGGAAGAGACACACACAGAAAGTGAGACAACACAGACTGACTACACAGGGACACACAGTGACTGTGACAGGAGAAGAGACTGCACACACAGTGACTGATACACAGGACTGACAGTACACAGGAGAAGAGACTGCACACAGTGACTACACAGGAGAAAGAGACTGCACACAGTGACTACACAGGAGAGAGACTGACTGACATACACAGAGAAGAGACTGCACACAGTGAGACACAGGAGAAGAGACTGCAACAGTGACTACACAGGAGGAAGAGACTGCACACAGTGACTGCACAGGAGAAGAGACTTCACTGACTATACAGGAGGAAGAGACTGCACACAGTGACTGCACAGAAGAAACTTCACTGACTATACAGGAGGAAGAGACAACACACAGTGACTACACAGGAGAAGAGACTGCACACAGTGACTGCACAGGAAAGAGACTGCACACAGTGACTACACAGGAGAAAGAGACTACACAGGAGAAGAGAGTGCACACAGTGACTGCAAGGAGATGAGACTGCACACAGTGACTGCACATGAGGAAGAGACTACACACAGTAACTGCAGCAGGAGAAGAGACTTCACTGACTATACAGGAGGAAGAGACTGCACACAGCGACTGCACAGGAGGAAGAGTCTACACACCGTAACTGCACAAGCAAAGAGACTGCATGCAGTGACTGTACAGGAGAAGAGATTGCACAGAGTGACTGCACAAGAGGAAGAGACTGCCACAGGAGAAGAGAGTGCCACAGAGTGACTGTGTGGAAGAAAAGACTGCACACAGTGACTGCACACTGGCACAGGAG
>ONZH01021543.1:0-29892 GCA_900303285.1 Rhinella marina | reverse complement strand
AGCGAGAACCCTGTCCTTATGGCTGTCGCAGCTAGAGGAGCATTTACAGTCAGGCACCTCTAGAGAAGACATTACTACTTCTATTCCTGTACTTAAGCAAGCAGCCAGTTTTCTCTCTGATGCCTCTGCAGATATTGTGAAGTTATCGGCAAAATCCGCAGCTCTAGTCAATGCCGCTCGCAGGTCTCTATGGCTCAAATCGTGGTCAGGAGACACAGCTTCCAAGAACAAGCTGTGCTCCGTCCCATGTGAAGGGGACAGACTGTTCGGCTCAGGTCTAGACGACATCCTTGAAAAGGCGTCCGACAAAAAAATGGGGTTCCCTACAGAATCAAAATTTTTCCATCAGACGTAATTTTCGCAGCCAGGGACGTAATAGATTTGAGCAAAGGAAGAAGACCAATAAGAATTGGCAAACCTCAAAAGATAGAAGCAAAGGATTCCTGTTTAATTCTGACAAAAATACAAAACAATCCTCTAGGTGACGCCAGGACCCAAGTGGGAGGAAGATTAAAGGAATTTTTTCTTGCTTGGGAAAATATTCTAGCCTCTCCCTGGGTTTCTTCTGTAGTGCTAGAAGGTTACAGACTAGATTTCGTAGACTATCCCCCAGAGGTTTTCATGTTAAACAAAAGCTTGTTAGGAGCAAATCAGCTGGCTCTGGAGCAACAGGTAGATCAGCTGTTGCTCAAAAGAGCGGTCATTCCTGTGCCTCCAGATCAGAGAGGGAAAGGGTTCTACTCGCCGGTATTCCTAGTAAAAAAAAACAAATGGATCACTCAGACTAATAATAAACTTAAAGGGTTTAAACAAGCACATATGTTATGTGAAATTCAAAATGGAGACAATAAAATCTACAGTGAATCTGCTACAAAAAAATTGCTTTATGGTGTCGGTGGACCTCGCCGATGCTTACTATCACATCCAAATCCATCAAATGTTTCAAAAATACCTAAGGTTTGCGGTTTACATAAGGGGAGAAATCAAGCACTTCCAGTTTCGGGTACTTCCCTTCGGATTATGTGCAGCCCCGAGGGTTTTCACAAAAGTTATGTCGGACGTAGCCAGCTATCTTCATCAGGCGGAAATACTTGTGATCCCGTACCTGGACAACCTGTTGATTGTGGCACCATCACGGGAGAAACTTTTAAAAGACCTCGCTTTTACAAAGAACACTTTCAAATTTAGGATGGATGCTAAATCTCCAAAAGTCCATGTTAATTCCAAGCCAACAGTGTGTGTTCCTCGGAGTCCGTCTAGATTCAGTTCGCATGTCATCGTCTCTCCCGGTCCAAAAACAGGATTTGATTGCAAGGATACAAACCTTCAGCCGGGCGCCGACAGTCACTATCAGAGAAGTGATGACTATTCTGGGACTAATGACGTCAACAATACCCTCTGTAAAATGGGCACAGGCCCACTCAAGACAGCTTCAGTCCTTCCTTCTATATTGTTGGGACAAAAAACAAACATCTCTCAACAATCGAGTGTATCTGCCATCCAGGATAAAAGCCTCTTTATGCTGGTGGACTTCCATAAAAAATCTCTCATCGGGGGTAGAATGGCGTCATCTGAATCTGATAGTCCTGACCACGGATGCGAGCCAATCAGGTTGGGGAGCCCATCTAAAAAATCAGTCCCGACAAGGCCTATGGTCCCCATTTTACTCCCAAGTATCCTCAAATCTGAGGGAATTGTCTGCCGTCTGGAAAGCTCTAAAAGCTTTCGGCCCGATACTGAAGAAAAGACATGTGAGAATCCTATCAGACAACTCAACAACTGTTGCTTATATAAACAAGCAGGGGGGGACAAAAAGTCAGACTCTTCAGTGGATGTCCGGCAGAATTTTCAATTGGGCAAAGCTAAACCTAATCTCTCTTTCAGCATTACACATAAAAGGTACCCAAAACGAGATAGCGGATTTCCTGAGCAGGAAAATATTAAAAGGAGAGTGGTCCTTGAACGACCAGATATTCAAAGAAATATGTCTAAGATGGGGAACTCCGTTCATCGATCTGTTTGCTTCCAGCAAGAACAAAAAGGTTCAAACATTCTTTTCCTTGTCCCGACTAGACCATCCGGCGCAGGTCGATGCTCTGGCAGTACAGTGGCCAGAAACTCTCCTTTATGCGTTTCCTCCATTCTTCCTCCTCTCAAAGGTGGTGTCCAAGGCGATCGAAGAACAAGCAAACCTGATACTGATCGCCCCCTTTTGGCCACGGAGAGCCTGGTTTCCGGTGTTGAAGGCGGCTTCCAAGGGGGACTTCTGGATACTTCCAAGGATAAAGGAACTACTCCATCAGGGTCCTGTAATACATCCGGATGTTCCACACCTTAAGCTAACTGCTTGGAGGTTGAAAGGTCGATCCTAAAAAAGAGAGGCCTTTCCAGTAAAGTGGTGGAGACACTCCTGCATAGTAGACAACAGGTAACGTCTAAAATCTACTTAAAGGGTTTCTGTCACCAGATCTGGGCATATTAAACAGGATGACATTTGCAATGTGCAAATGTCACCTGATGCCCAGTCTGGTATTGTTTTTTATATCGGTGCCCCCGTTTTTGCGAAAAAAGCATTTTTATATTATGCAAATTAGGCTTACTAGGTGCAAGGGGCGGTTACCCTGCACCTAGTAAGCGCCGTTTCCCTACCTCCTGGCACGCCTCCATAGTCTTGATTGACAGGGCCAGGCAGCTTGTTCGCTCTTCTGCCGGCCCTGTCCTCGCTACAAATCCCGCGCCTGCGCCGATTTTCTTCCGCACGGCGCAGGCGCGGGATTTGTAGCGAGGACAGGGCCGGCAGAAGAGCGAACAAGCTGCCTGGCCCTGTCAATCAAGACTATGGAGGCGTGCCAGGAGGTAGGGAAACGGCGCTTACTAGGTGCAGGGTAACCGCCCCTTGCACCTAGTAAGCCTAATTTGCATAATATAAAAATGCTTTTTTCGCAAAAACGGGGGCACCGATATAAAAAACAATACCAGACTGGGCATCAGGTGACATTTGCACATTGCAAATGTCATCCTGTTTAATATGCCCAGATCTGGTGACAGAAACCCTTTAAGAACCTAGAACTGTTTTCTAAAATCGGTTTCAGACAAATGGGACCCCTCAAGGGATCCGGATATCTCTCTTATTCTGGATTTCCTCCAAGCCGGCCTGGATAAAGGCCTAAGGGTAAGCACCCTGAAGGTACAGGTGGCTGCATTAAGCGCCTTTATGGATACCAGGTTAGCAGAAACAGACCTAGTTAAAAGATTCCTTAAAGGCGCGTCTAGACTCAGACCTACAGCTAGATCCTTGGTCCCTCATTGGGATTTGAATCTGGTACTTTCAGGCTTGACTAAGTCTCCTTTTGTTCCGTCTCGGCTGATTTCTTTGAAGCATCTCTCTCTAAAAAAAGCCTTCCTTCTGGCCATCACCACGGCCAGGAGAGTTGGAGAGATACAAGCCTTCTCTATCGCTCCTCCCTATTTTTCAGTCTTCAGTGATAAAATTATTTTGAGGCACTCTCCTGAGTTTCTTCCCAAAGTCTGTTCCAAATTTCACTGTCAAAAAGAAATTGCTATTCAATCTTTTTGCCCACAGGCATCAACAGAGAAGGAAAAAGAATTCGCTACCCTGGACGTGAGGAGATGTGTTCTAAATTACCTTCATGAGACGGAAAACTTCAGAAAATCGGACCAATTGTTGGTCCAATTTCAAGGTCTGAATAAGGGAAAGGCTGCAAGTAAGCGACCATAGCCCGATGGATCACAGACTGTATCTCATTATGCTACGCAGAAAGAGGTCTTACTCCTCCCCTTAAAATAAAAGCTCACTCTACGAGAGCTATAGCTACATCTTGGGCGGAACAAGCCAATGCCTCGCTAGAAGAAATATGTCAGGCGGCCACCTGGTCTACTCCGAGTACTTTCTTTAGACACTATAAATTAGATTTCCTGTCTAACAAAGATCTCTCCTTTGGTAGGAAGGTATTATCAGCAGTAGTCCCCCCCTAAAAAAGGTCTATTTCTCTGTAAATCCTCCATATCATGCCGTCGTGGAGGCGGAGGGATAAAAAGTTAATTACTCTTACCGGTAATTTCCTTTTCCCTTTAGCCTCCATGACGGCATGGGGTTTTTTCCCCCCCTGAATGATATACTTTCTTTTGTCGTATGACTTATATCGGTGATATGTATTTCTGTTTGTTTAATAAAAAGTTAAGCTTCATCCTTGAGTTCTAGGTTATTAACTGGAGTGCGTTGGAGGAGGAGGCATTTTTAATTGCACCATAACTAATTGTTTCCTGCCCCTTAGAAGGCGGAGCTCCCTCCATATCATGCCGTCGTGGAGGCTAAAGGGAAAAGGAAATTACCGGTAAGAGTAATTAACGTTTTCCTCTTGCGCTCCAGCGTCTGCTGTAAAGACAACTGAACGCTGCGCTGGGACACATTGGTGGACACTGTGGAGGATCGTGGAGGCGAAGGTGTGGTTTTCCGGCGGGAGGCGCTCGTGCCGGGGTCCTGGGCAGGGGGTTGACTAGCAGAGGCAGCGAGTGACGCAGGGGGTTGACTAGCAGAGACAGCGAGTGACACAGGGGAAGGAGCAGTGGTGTGACCCGCAGGAGGTGGTGAACGGCCTTGGTTCCATTGAGTGGGGTGTTTAGCACTCATATGGCTGCGCATGCTGGTGGTGGTTAGGCTTGTAGTGGTGGCACCCCTGCTGATCCTGGTGTGGCACAGGTTGCACACCACAGTCTGTCGGTCATCCTCACTTTCTTTAAAGAACCTCCAGACTTGCGAACATCTAGGCCTCTCCACGGGAGCTTCACTACGTGAAACAGTTGCTGCTGATGCACCAGCTCTTGCCCTGCTTCTCCCTCTGGCCACACCACTGCCTCTTCCAACCTTTTCTGGTGCAGCACTCGCCTCCGCCTCAGAAGCACTGTCTTCACTTGGCTTATCAACCCAGCTTGGGTCAGTCACCTCGTCATCCTCCGATTCCTCAGTCTGCTCCCCCCTCGGACTTCCTGCCCTGACAACAACTTCACCACTGTCTGACAACCGTGTCTCCTCATCGTCCGACACCTCTTTACAAACTTCTTCCACTAAGTCAACATTGTCATCATCATCATCATCACCCACAGACTGCGACAGTTGGAAAACTTGGGCATCGGGAACGAGGTCAGCAGCAACCTGAGAAGTGGTTTGTGACTCTGGGAAGGGACCAGAAAACAGTTCCTGAGAGTATGCTGGATCGCATTCCAAATTTTCCTGGGAGGGGGCAGACTGGGGGGAAGGAGGTTGAGGTGGAGGAGCCAGAGGAGTGCTCTCTTGGGTAACGTGGGTGGACTGCGTGGAAGACTTACTGGTGGACAAATTACTTGAAGCATTGTCCGCAATTCACGACATCAGCTGTTCGCACTGTTGTGGTTTCAACAGTCCTCTACCACATGTCCCTGTAAGTTGAGACATGAAGCTAGGGAGTGTAGCTCTGCGGCATTCCCCTGCTCCCTCATCAGCAGGTACTGTCTCACCCTGCCCAGTACCACGGCCTCTGCCCCCTGCAGTAATTGAATGCCCACGCCCTCGTCCTCGACCCTTAGCCCTGGGGTTCAACATTTTCAGTATATAAGTGTATTATATAAAAAATAAAAAATAAATGGGCCTGGTGTACTGAAACCCACAAACTTGTTCAGTCTGGTTTAATTAAGTGACGTACAGAAAGTGTCACCTGGACAGAAAATACGGATTGGAGTGAGTGTACTGAACTGTGACACACAGAATGGTTCCACGCAGCTGTGTGAAATGGATTTGTATCACTGAGCTAAAACAACTAAAAAACTATTTTTTTTTAAATTTGTTTTTTTTTTGGGGGGAATGTGACGTGCAGAAACTATCGTAGAGCTAACTGACACCCTACTGACGGTGGCTATTTAGACTGCGACCCAGACAAATGTCGCACAGAGATTTTTGGGATCAAGCTATATACGTGACAGGCAGCAAAAGACTTGGTTGTATTAAGTGACGTACAGAAAGTGTCACCTGGACAGAAAATACGGATTGGAGTGAGTGCACAGCTGAACTGTGACACACAGAATGGTTCCACACTGCTGTGTGAAATGGATTTGTATCACTGAGATATAACATTAAAAAAGGGGGTTATATATGGCGATAGCTGCACTACTAGTGCCAGCCAGCCAAGCCAGGAGACCCTTAGAAGGGCTGTTGGGTTCTTTGTGAGTGATTCTTGCCTAACAGAGAACTAAATGCAGGCCCTAACACTCTCCCTGAAACGCAGCAGCTCTATCCCTAACAACATCCAGACAGCATCTGAGCCGAGCACCGCGGCCAGTCACTAGTATATTCCAGGGTCACCTGAACAGGCCAGCCAACCCCTGCTATCGACATGTAAGGGCCCCACGTGATGCTGGGTGTACTGTAGAGTCTCCTGGCTTGTGATTGGCTGAGTTTTTAGGCGCCAAAAATGCACGATGCGGAAGTTGCCATTTCCTCGAGCATGGCGAGATACTCGTCCGAGCAGCGAGCACTTAAGAGTACCCTAATACTCAAACGACCACCAAGCTCGGACGAGTATGCTCGCTCATCTCTAATTACTGCACAAATTACGAACATATAGTCTAAGCGTTGTTAAAAGTACGCTACTGAACTGAATGCGTAAGCATTAGCGTAAAAAGTGCATACGAATCCTTAGCGTACTATTGACTCACGATTACGTCATACGCACGAACGAAGCTAGGCCACGGCGTACAGTCCTCAGAGGCAGTCCATATAAGTGCACACTTTACTAAAAACACCATACAATAAGTGCATAATACATAGGACACATTGCAGTACCTGAAAAAGAATACACACTATGGGCTAAAGTGCTTGAATGTTGCTGAACCTGTAAAAACATTATTGCTATGCTAAAATACAGCAAAGACAAAATGATGCAAACATTTTAGTGCAATGAATTTCACATTTTCAAGCATAGGCTCAGATATATACGTTTGAGTCTGTCCTCATGGCTGCTTGGCATGATAAAACACATAGTCCAAAATTCAAATGTAATCCACGTGAGGTAATTTTGTAATCCAAACAGGTAACATGTAATCCACATGGATAATATAAAATAGCAGCAAATAGAGAACCCATTTTGCAGAGGGGGCTCTCAAATAACCTGAGAAGGGGGGAAAAAAGAAAATAGGTGCGCTTAGGCGCAACTGGGAATTTTCTGCAGAATGGCGGGGGGGGGGGGGGGGGGGTCCTGACAAGCCATGTCCATCTGGGTAAGAGTAAAACAGGGGGCAATAAAAACAACATAAACTAAGAACAAGTGCCAACTAGCTCTCACCCGTTAGGTGCAGTCCATGTTGTGGCTCCCATAGGTCCAGAGGTGTCCTTTAAATCAGCCAGTAGAAGGGTTCCTCAGATGAGGGACCTGAAGTCCTCCTCACTGGAACTGCTGCTGAATGACATTAGAGGACGCTCCTGCCTCCTGTAGGCCAAGCTGGCTGCTGTGGTTGAGCTCCACTGCCCTCTTCTGCCAGAAGTCGGACTTATCCGTGTGGTGGTCACACTGGTGAGTGCTGCAACCACTTGAGCCTTCACTTTTCCAGATACTCCTGCTGGGAGAGCAGGGGTAAGGACTTCTGGCTGCAGTGGTTCAGGCAAAGTTGCACCCAGGGAAGAACTGCCAGCTCCCCTGGCTGCTGCTGCTGACTTCATTTTCCATGGTAGTTGGTACTGGATCACTGTGGACTGGAAAGTAAAGGATGATGTCGTCAGCTGATCCAGCTGAAAGGACTGTGGTGGTGGTAGTGGTGGCAATCCAGGGATCAGAGGCTCTGGCTGTGGCTTCTCCCTGAAACGGAGGGTGCCACCTGGTGACTCCTGTAGGCAGCGCACGCATCCTGCCCTTGCTGGTTCCTCCGACCAAACTTCTGGTGCTGATGCCAGGGGCTTATACAATAAGGTAACCCCGGTAGCAAAGGGGCTTTTCAGGGATGCCATGGGGGTACATTCCACCTGATCCCCCACGTACAGGCTGTGATGGGGTTGGGGCAGATACCGCCGTTTCACAGACCTGCGGCCCACAAAGTACTCCTTGACGTCCTTTCATCCGCAAGGAAGCCACAGCCTCGCTCCACTGAAAACCATAGGACGGTTACCTTACGCTGTTCCAGTGTAGGGTCTCCCAGCCTCTGATGGTCCAGTACTTGGATGACCCAGTCCTCCACCGCATTCTTGTAGTCCCATAGGGTCTGGGCGTGGGCCGTCACTGATGAAGGCATGGAAGGTGTTGTTGTTCTCCTTGGGCGGCGGAGTGGACGCTCCAGCCACCTCCGCCGCACCAGCAGGCACGGCGAACATCAAGTCAGGAGCCGGTGGGATTCTCTTGGCCAATTGTGACACTGTGATCTCTTCTGAACTGGACGGTGGGTCGGGATACTCGCTACCAAACACCATCTCTCCCCACTTTGGTCGTAGTTTTTTCTCCATGCTGTGGTATCTTTTTCACCGCTGGCTTGAACTGGAGAGGAGGGCAGAGTAATGAGAGAGGAGTCTTCACTCCCTATACGTGCAAATAGTTAGTTCCCGGTGGGCCGGGCTGGTTTTTCATGCTTCTGAGGGGGGCTTATCTTCACTTTCCCGCTCTTGAAAGGGCGTATGGTCATTTTCCCGCTTCTGGGGGCTGGGGGTGCAATAAGAATGCGTACATAGTGTATGTAGTGTTAGCGTTCAAAATTTTAATTCCGAATAATACGAAGCAAATCTGAATAAATCCGGATTCGCTTCGGAGTAGGAAAGAAGGAGGATTCGATACGAATCTATGAAGCGGCGAATAGATTCACTCATCTCTACCTACAGCCAAATTGCCAGCCACTATACCTTCTGATCTGATGCTAGAGATAACTGCACTTTGTACAAACTACTGCTGGACGTGCTGCTATTTGTATTTTTTTTACTTAGTAAAGAAAGACATTCTTTCTTCTATAATCTGTTTTTTCACATCACCTTTTGACTGCACTGAACCTCAAGGAGTGATGGACTGAGATAGGACACCAACGTCTCACCAGGGCCACTACCACTTCCATCCTCAGGGGCTTGCTGCAATAGTACCCCAACCAAGGCATCTCACGCCTTGTTCTTTGCTTAGATCTATAAAAGGATAGTTACCCAGAAAAGAGCTTGCTCCTGGTTTGAGACGCTCTGGTGTAGATTTATCAATGAGGTGTAAAGTAGAACTGGCTTAGTTGCCCATAGCAACCAGATTCCACCTTTCATTTTCCAAAGGAGCTATGAAAAAGGTGGAATCTGAATAGTTGCTATGGGCAACTAGTTGCTAAGCCAGTTCTACTTCACACCAGTTTCATAAATCTCCCCCTCTGTTTCCCCCTAGCTTGTATTTTGCTTTTCCAGAGAAGCATTAAAGGGGTATTCCCATCTGAGACAATGTCAACTAATGTCAACAACTATTGTCTGATACATGAGGGTCCTACCTCTGAGTGGTCCCACTCCAGATGAGTGGTATACCTACTGATTTTCTAGTTGTAAGGGCATGTTATAGGTCTTTCTGTGACTAGTATATGTCACAAATGTGTAAACATTTACCTGGTTTAATATATGATATAAATAATATAAATTAGATTCTTTTATTCCAATTTTATTTTTTTTACATGCTTTCAAATTGTCCAGTATATTTTAGTTCCAAAACCAAAAATGTTCAGTTGACATATCTCTCTTCTTAATAAACCGCCAACTGAAACCTTTGGGACTTTTTCTTCGACTATGTTAAAGCTAAGTTTCATAATAAGGTTTAAAATAGAGAGGTTATATGAGGACAAACTGCATGGTTTGACATTGCATTTGTGTATCTATATGTGCTAGCTAAATCTCCTATGATTTATCTGTTTGGGAATTATCTTGTGTCTTGTGTTTTTCTACTCTTGTGAATGGTAAAATGTGAAGCTGGTTGGTAATAAAATGAACTTTGCGTTAAAATAACAACAATCAATTATTAAATGAGGGTCAGAGGGGACAAACTTGCAGTATTTTACATCACCATGATACAGTCATGTTTACTAAACCAAACTATAATGTATCTAATCAATTTATGATTTTTCAGAGCCTCAATTTAAATGATAGTTTTACAGTAGTAGCCTTTTAACTTTTTTCTTTCAGTAGATTTAATTTTGGCCACATAAATCTTCAGTACTGACCACTGGCACTGGAGAAAGATTGGCAGATATCCAGAATCACTTTCGCAACTTATATTGTTCAGCTTGTCTGAAGGTCTAGTAGCTTTTCAGGGAGATTATTAGCTCTCCAGGGTTTTTAACTGACCTTGGCGTGCAACCATCAGCATTATTTCTAATGGAGAATTACTGTGTCCTGAACACAAAGATCACAGGTCATCAGCTAATTCACTCCCGTCATTCTTTGAAATACACACAGAAAGTAATCTCCTAGTTGGGGCAAAGACAGGTCACATTCTAAATGTCTCTATACCTTTTATAACCTAAAAGAATACCCAAGAGGATTCCTTTATTGATTTATATATTGCGTTAATAGGGAAGCTTCATACTTAAGGCATACAGCTTTAATATAGAATCAACTTATACTTATTGTGTCAGCTTAGCCATCTGGGAGGCATTTACCGATACTATTTATCTAAAGTCTCAAAGGTTAGACTCAAAGCTGCAAGCAAGATATATGTATATCACATAATAAAGAATAAATCCAGAGTCTGACACAAAAAAAGAAGCCTGTAATTATAAAACAAATTTTAATTTTCTGCTATATCAATGCACATTTGGAAATTGGTAATTTAATTGAACTAAAAAATGTTTCAAAAATAGAGGCAATAGATCTCATGTTTTTTTTTATTTATTAAAAAATAGAAAAAATGTCAGTGGTTAAAAAGGCCATAAAAAAGCTCAGAATTAAAAATTCTTATAGGGAACTGTACATTTTTAGATGTTTTAGTGAATTGCATGTACTTTTGTGGCCAAAAACACTGCAGCCAGATGTCACTTAATGACCAGCCCATTTTGGACCTTGGTGACCAACTTTTTTTTTAATTTTTAAAGGCACATAGCTGTATGAAGGTTTGTTTCTTCCAGAACAAGTTATAATTTTTAATGGCACCAAAAAACAAATTCTTCAATTTTGCCAGCTTTGCTTTTTATGGGCTTTAATTTCTGTTGCATTGAAAATAATGACATTGATAGTGAAAAAACTGAAAAATCTGTTAAAAAAACTAATAATTAATGGGCTGTTAATGCATTAATATTTTTGATTGTATATTGCACAGAATTTCAGTATTTTGGAACCACATATTAAGTTTAAAGCCAATGAGTAAACCTCTAATGAAAAAATGCAGGCTAGTTTCACATCTGGGCATGAAGTCTGATAGGCTGTTTTGGCAGATAACAGCCTGCCGGAATTCTCAGAATCCGGCACTGCTGGATACAGAGGCAATGCCCACCAGTCCCATTGAGTATAATGGCATAGACACTGTCTAGTTTATGGTTATTGTCCTGCCCAATGACCCAGACCTGCTGCCACTCCTCTTCCTCACAAACAGTGGGTTTTTCTCTGGGACCTTATTCTGCAACCTGTGCTTCTTGTTCTGACTCGCGCACCCCCCCCCCCCCCCCCGCTTGTAGAGCATGAATGCGCACACACACATTCACAGCCTATTGCTGGTACGTTTCCCATTGGAAGTTTAGGTTCATAGCTTACTAGTTTAACTAGTGAAGATGTGCTATCCTTATTGTCTGTGTATCAAACTTTTGCCAGTTAACCAACTCTGATACTTTGCCGCCTGCCCTGACCTTAACCTGTCTTCCGTATTGACCCTTTGCTGCCTGGCCTTGACCTCTGCCTGTTAACTGACAAGTGTTGCCTGATCCTTTGGTGCAGGGGCGGACTGGGAACTTAAAATGGCCCTGGAAAAAATACTAAAAGTGGCCCCGTTTTGTAGTCGGGTCCAAATTGATCGAAGGCAAGGCCATCAATACCATATTGTGGCATATTATACCACCCCAACAGAGCCAAATACCACAGTCCATCACAAAATACTGCCAGCAGCACAAAATACATCCCCAAAAACTTCCACTGGCGGCTGTGAGGAGGGCTCAGGCGGCCACCTGGGCATCGGCCCACCGGGAAATTTCCCTGTAACTTCAATGGTCAATCCACCCCTGCTTTGAAGATTTGCATCAGTGTCTCTGACCTCTGTGGGTCAACTGCCAACTATACCAGGTTTATTCCAAGAGGTGGTGGCCTGGTGGCTCCCATGGATTGAAGGACAGTGCCGCAAGCCCTGGAGGAGTGGAGAGTTGGATGAGAGTTGTAGTGGCTCTGGCTGCAATAATCATTCACACTGGTAGCCCTCACACCAATGCTTCCTATGGTCATGGTGGTGATAGGAGGAAACACCTTTTTCTTCCCATGGGGCACACCCTGATATTGGAGCTCCTGCTTGATGGTAGTAAGGGTGCCCTTGGTTTTATGAGTTTTGAAAGGATGAAAGGCAGGAGATGTAGGTGCTGTGGCCACAGTATGGTGCTGGAGTCAGTAACCAGGCCGGTTGTAGAAAATGAACAAGTCTTTCTTTTGCTACAGTGCACAATAGGAGTTCAAGTACATCCATCGGTATCAGAACACAGTTCCAAAAAATTCACAGTCAAATCTTCCCAGATAGCAATGTATGGATATAGCAAAAAGAAACGGACCGTGCTGCTCCTCTAGAATCCACAAACAGACATATTGGGGCAGGTTAGATCCTGAACCTCTCTTCCTTCACTTCTTTTCAGTGCTGTCAAACACTGCTACTGGTATCACTTGCAGTCCCGCTTTCACATTTCCTGCAACCTCGGTTCCTGTGTGAATCAAGAACCAGGGAGCAAAATAGTGAGGCACATGTACAACAAAAAGATGGATTTATTATACTCACAAGAGTAGCTAAAATCAAAGTACATCAATGTTTTAAAAGGCTGGTTGCCTGTAGTTCGCCTGACCTAGATTTCACCTCTGCTTCATCATCATCACTACTTGATCCTTGTTTCATACAAGGGAAAAGGGTGCAGGAAATATGGAAGCGGTACCACAAGTGATATCCGGAAGAAGTGTTTGGCAGCACAGAAAAGGAAGAGGAGAGGTTTAGGAACTAACCTGCCCCAATATGTCTGTGGATTTCTAGAGGAGCAGCATGGTCCATATCTTTCTGCTACATATGTCCAGTACTTGCAGCACTTATAGTATTAACTTTTGAACTTTATAGGCCAGGATGGGGATTGTAGTACTCATTCCCTCTATATATAAGTATTTCTCTGCAGCATCTAAGACTGCCAATATTATTCTTGTAATGGTGGCTGTAATTCACAGCTGAAGGGTACAGGATTGAGACACCTTGGGCCAGACCATGTCCAAGAGTGAAAGTTGTTTTAGCAGTGTGCCTCTCACTGCAGTAAAGTGTATATCAACCTTAAACAGCATATATTTTACTGACTCCAGTACTCAACCATGCAGATTCTCTGTAAATTCCCCAGAGATAGTGATTCTATGGAATGTAGGACTATTCTCCGAGGAGTGAGCACATATAGCTTCAGCTCACTTTCTCAGGTAGAAACTGACTGACTGAGCTAGGAGTGGACCTAAGTCCAACAATTAACCTCCTACAAGGGCAGACTCAGGATTATTAACTCCGACTAATCCATGGAAAACTATTCTGGTGCTTTACAAGACATTAATCTATTAGATAGCATTAAATAACATTAACCCTTACACTCCCAGTGCAGTACATGTACGGCGCTGGGGCGATGCGGGCACATGGCGCCCGCTCGCAAGTGCGGCTGGCGTCATGGCAGGCAAGTCTCTGCTGTTTCTAACAGCAGAGACTTGCCGCTACTTACCCGATCGGCACCTTCTTGCTGGGCCTTTAGATGCCACGTGATCACGGCATCTAGTTGTGTCTGAACCTGGAAGCGCACGCTTCTGGGTGGTGTACAGACGCCCCGAGTGGCCAATCGGGGTGTCTGTACACCATATGAAAACTGTAATCCTCGCTGGTGAGGATTACAGTTTTCAAAGTGCAATTCTTATTCTGGCCACTGGATGGCAGGCCAGGATAAGAAATGAGCAATTCTTGGATTTATCTCAGTCTAGTAAATCCCTGATTGCTCATAAAGAAAAAAAAACACACAATATATTAACTCATATTTGAGCTTTAAAATATTAAAAAAAAATTAAAAAAATGTTAAAAATATATAAAAAATATATAAAAGTTCAAATCACCCCCCTTGCAGTATAATTAAAAAATAAATACCTAAATAATAATAAATATAGACATAATGGGTATCATTGTGACCGAAAACGCCCGTACTTTTAAAATATAAAAAAAAATTCCAATACGGCGAATTGTGTGGCGGAAAAAAGCGTCCATATGGCGATTCACCGTTTTTTTGTCGCTTTTTTTTTCTAAAAAAAAAATAAATAAAAAGTGATCAAAAAGTCATACACACCCCAGAATGGTATCAATAAAAACTTCGCCCCGCAAAAAATGAGCCCCCATACAGCCCCGTACACATAAATACCAAAAGGTTATAGGGGTCAAGATATGACAAGGAAAAAAAAAGGGCACCTTTCTAATTATTTTATCACTATCAAAACGCAGGAAAAACTATACATATAAGGTATTGCTAGATTCGTACTGACCAGTAGAATGAAAGTAACTGGTGAGTTTTAATGCACATCGAACGCTGTAAATAAGAAACCCGTAGAACTGTAGCGGAATAGTGGTTTTTTTGCAATTTCACCCGATCTGGAATTTTTTTCCCGCTTCCCACCACACCATATCAAATATTAAATGATGGCGTTGGAAAGTACAACTTGTCCTGCAAAAAATAAGCCCTCATACAGCTATGTGAACAGAAAAATAAAACAGTTATGGCTGTTTGAAGGCAGGGAGCGCAAAACGAAAATGCACAACCAAAAAAACCTCCAGGAGTGAAAGGGTTAAGTAGCATTGCATTGCATAACAAGAACAGTTTACAAGTACCCTATTCTAGGGTACTGCATCAGATCCTTGTACAGGGTTTAAATGGTAAAACCAGGGGACCATCAGGACAACAACCTCAGGAATAGCCCAAAGTCAAACCGGTTAGTTGGCACAGTGGTTCTCCATAACAGTAACCTCAAGCCATGGATTCCGGCACATGTGTTTCAATTGGCACTTATGTTTCAAAAACTACTGTCTCCATCTCTTGCTTCCACCTCAACTTCTACACCAGAGCCCATGCAAGTGGACAGATTAAGACTGATGGAAGAGGGGCATCTGTGCAGGTGTTCCAACCACCTGCATTTGTATTGTGGAGATTGTACATTCATACTCCTTCCAGGCAGGAAACTCCTGAGCCTAGAGTGGGTAGGAGAGATGACACTGGATGAAGATCAGTCCTCTGCTATATTGACTTAAAGGGAACCTGTCATCTCCGAAACACCACCTGAACTAGAGTAAGCGTTGTATAGTGTAAGTGATGCTGAATCCGAATATGTAATTTTTATCTTCATACTCTTATATTTCGACGCTGTGCTCCCACAAACCTGCAGTAAAATGCACTTAGTGGACTTTAGTGCTCACTCACATAATGGAGAGGACTCAAAGAAGAGTCCACTCAATGCATTTTACTGCTGGTTTGTGGGAGCACAGCGTCAGATAAAACTTACATATTTGGATTCAGCATCACTCACCCTATGCAACGCTTACTCTAGTTCAGGGGGTGTTTTGGAGATGACGGGTTCCCTTTAACTTGTGATACTGTCCTTCAGTGGTACTCCTAGGTTCTGGTTTTGCAGGAAACTTCCTGTATCAGTGAACCAATATCGAATCTCCCTTGAGGACATTGATGGTGACTTGTTTGATGGGAGAGCTCTCACAGAGTCTATTCAGTTTGTCACAGGGCCCTTAGACTCACAAGGGGGTGCAACCCATACAGAAAAGATATCTTTGTTTCTTCTACCTGCGTCTTCTAGCTTTCTGCTACTGGGATTATCCTGGCTCCGCTTGTACAGTGCTGTTCTAAACTGGAACTAACGGCAGATTCTTTAAAGGGTTTCTGTCACCATGTTTGACCATATTAAACCAGATGACATTTGCAATGCGCAAATGTCACCTGATGTCTAATATGGTCTTCTTTTTAAGATCTGTGTCCCCGTTTTCTTAAAAAAACTACTTTTGTAATATGCAAATTACCTTCACTAGGTGCAAGGGGCGGTAACCCTGCACCTAGTAGCGCCGTTTTCCCCACCTTCTATATTTTGTCATCAGCGCTGATTGACAGGACCAGGCAGCTCACTCTATCGGCTGCTGGCCCTGTCGGCGCTGCAAATCCTGCGCCTGCACCATGGGTCAGTCATTCGGCGCAGTCGCAGTGAGTGTCCTCACTGGGCCTGCGCCGATGACGTCACAGTACACCCGGAAGAGAAGGCGATGCAGGCGCAGTGAGGAAGCCGGAAGCCGGCAGCCAGCTGTACTCACTGCGCCTGCGCCGAATGACGGACCCACGGCGCAGGCGCGGGATTTGCAGCGCCGACAGGGCTAGCAGCAGATAGAGCGAGCTGCCTGGCCCTGTCAATAAGCGCTGATGACGGGAAAACGGTGCTACTAGGTGCAGGGTTACCGCCCCTTGCACCTAGTGAAGGTAATTTGCATATTACAAAAGTAGTTTTTTTAAGAAAACGGGGACACAGATCTTAAGAAGACCATATTAGACATCAGGTGACATTTGCGCATTGCAAATGTCATCTGGTTTAATATCGTCAAACTTGGTGACAGAAACCCTTTAATGGGGTTCACTCTCCAATGTCTGACACCTGTCCACGCTCCACCTAATCCATAGGATATGCAAGGAATGACTCCTGCTTACACCAAGAAGCAGGCTGACACATTACCTCTGCATCAGCCATATAATTGCCCCATAGACCTGTTGCCAGGGACAACTCCCCCTTAAGGCCATGTGTATCCATTGTCCTTGGCTGAGACCCAGACCATATCAGAAAAGATAATCTAGAAATAGGTTTCAATTGAAAAATCCTCCTTCCCAGGTGCAGCTGGGGTCTTCTTAACTAAACTGCATTTAGTACATTTTACATTGGATTCATGAAAATCTCATGATGTCCTTCCTTCTCTTATTCTACGCTAAGTTTGTTTTGTAGTCTACTTAAATTAAATTCCAGTCATCATTGCTGATCTCGCCATGCATCACAGGCACATTGGCACTGTCCTGCAGTGGGAGCTGGAGCTGTACTCTTGCAAAAATGAGACAGAATACATACAATACCTTCAGCCTCTTCCTTAAGGCCTTTTCCTCTACTGAACAAAATTGCTCAGTCGGATATCATGAGTAAAGATGAGCGAATTTTTCAAAAATTCGATCCGGTTGGTTCGCAGAATTTTCCAAAAAGATTTGCTTCGATCCGAATAAATTCGTTGCGAATCGCGTTAAAAAACGGCTACTTCCGGGCTGCCGAGAGCCTGGATAGTTGTGTAGAACACTGTGCCTTGCAGTAAAACGCATAGGGAGTAGTGTTGAACGAGCACCTCTATGCTTGGGTGCTCTGGCCGAGCACTCGAGCATAATGTTAGTCAATAGGACTAAACCAGGCACCCCCCGCTCGGAAGAGGGGAGGGTGTCTGGTTAATAGGAAAAGGTCAGAATCGCAACTTCTCTTTTACACCTTTCGCTCGTAAAAGTATGCTAATTAACTGAATTTGTACGCATTAGCGCACAATGCATACACATTAGCGTCCAAATGCGTATGCATTAGCATACAAATTCGTACGCATTAGCATACAATGCGTAGCATTAGCATACAATGCGTAGCATTAGCGTACAAATCAACATAACAGTGCGGGGAAGAGACTCGAGCATTGCGCTCGAGTACACAGTGTTCGGCCGAACACCGAGCGGAGGCATGCTCGGCCAAACAGCAAGTTCGGCCGAGCATGCTCGCTCAACACTAATAGTGAGTCTACTGTGGCAGTGAAAGAATACTGTGAGCCAGTGTGACACGCACATAACAGGTTTCGCTCTTAGAATCGCTGCACACTTTTATGTATTTGGGCAGTTAAGGGGCCAAAACTCACCAAACAACTCAAGTCTGAACTCAGCCTTACAGGTCAATGTTAGCGCCAGCTATAAAGAATCGTGCAGAGGCCCAAGATCCTTCTAGAGCGCAAAAAGCGCACGCCTTTTACACCAATTCACTGATTCCACATAAATTTCGACAGGACCTGTTCTATTACACGCTTATACAAGCAGAGCCCCCCAGACAGCGTGGAGATGGCAGTGGCATCAGCAGACTATAGAGTGGCACAACGACAGTGTGGCCAGGTGGCAGCAGCATGAGTAGGCCACAGAGTGGCTGAATGACAGACCCTGGAAGTGGCAGTAGCAATGGAAGTAGTAGTACAATTTGGAGGCCACAGAGTGGCACCATTACCTAATTTTGACGTGGCGGCAGCTAGGAGATGGCATGAGGAGTTGGCAGCAACAGCAGCATCAGGCTGGAGAGTGGCATGATGACATACCCTGAAGAGCAGACCGTAATAAAAAATTCTCGTCCTTTTGGTTAAGATCAACTGTAGCATATGTTCTTATCAGTATCGGGCCTGGTTATGCCAGCGGACAAGAACATAAGACAGAGGAGGTGCAGTGAAGGCTCCAGCTTTCCCTTGACTGTGACAAAATGTCAGTATTGACCCAAGACACCAAGAAAGTTCCATCTTGAGATCGAGCTGGCGGTCTGCAGGGAGCTGAGCTACCACCTGTGGGAGCCCCTGCCTCTCGTCTCCCCCATGCTCATCGCTAAGTGTCCCGGAGGCCAGAATCGTTTACTTTTAAAAATTCGAGTGTTCAAAACAAACAGGGTTTCCTGTGTACTTAAGCTTTGAATAATGGGATAGGACTACAGAACGTACCAAAAATTTACGAGTGACATGCTGCTGCCGAGCAGAAGGTCAAAAAAATTCTAATCAATTTACTAGGCCAACGAGTGGCACCATAACAGCAGCTGCAAGAGGCAGCAGTCGAACAAATTTCAAGGCCACAGAGTGGCACCGTAACAGCAGCTGCAAGATTCAGCAGTCAAATACATTTGAATGGCACAGTAACAGCAGCTGGAAGAGGCAGCAGCAGTCAAACAAATTTCAAGGCCACAGAGTGGCACCGTAACAGCAGCTGCAAGAGGCAGCAGTCAAACAAATTTCAAAGGCCACAGAACGGCACCGTAACAGCAGCTGCAAGAGGCAACAGCAGTCAAACAAATTTCAAGGCCAGAGTGGCACCATAACAGCAGCTGCAAGAGGCAGCAGTCAAACAAATTTCAAAGGCCACAGAACGACACCATAACAGCAGCTGCAAGAGGCAGCAGTCAAACAAATTTCAAGGCCACAGAGTTGCACCGTAACAGCAGCTGCAAGAGGCAGCAGCAGTCGAATACATTTGCTAGGCCACCGAGTGGCACCATAACAGCAGCTGCAAGAGGCAGCAGTCGAATACATTTCAAGGACACAGAGTGGGAGAGGCAGCAGGAGTAGTATTATTTTTAATGAGACAGAATGGCACAGTGACATACCCTGGGAGAGGCAGCAGCAGTCATAAAAATTAAAATGCAACATACCGTAGAGTGGCACAATTACATAATTAAGAGGTAGCGGCAGCTAGGACACAGCGTGTGGAGGCGGCGGCAGCAGCATGAGTAGGCCACAGAGTGGCAGAATTACATAATTTGGACGTAGCGGCAGCTAGGACACAGCGTGTGGAGGCGGCGACAGCAGCATGAGTAGGCCAAAGAGTGGCACAATTACATAATTTGGACGTAGCGGCAGCTAGGACACAGCGTGAGGAGGAAGCGGCAGCATGAGTAGGCCACAAAGGGGCACAATTACATTATTTGGACGTAGCGGCAGCTAGGACACAGCTTGTGGAGGCGGCGACAGCAGCATGAGTAGGCCACAGAGTTGCATAATTACATAATTTGGACGTAGCGGCAGCTGGGACACAGCGTGTGGAGGCAGCAGCAGCATACCGTAGAGTGGCACAATTACATAATTTGGAGGTAGCGGCAGCTAGGACACAGCGTGCGGAGGTGGCGGCAGCTGCATGAGTAGGCCACAGAGTGGTACAATTACATAAATAGGAGGTAGCGGCAGCTAGGACACAACATGTGGAGGCGGCAGCAGCATCATCAGGCCACAGAGAGGCATGGTGACATAGCCTGGAGGTGACAGCAGTAGCAGCATGAGGAGACCTGATTGTTGAGGTGGTAGCAGCATCAGAAGGCTACATATTGGGTCAGTGACAGAGTGGAGAGGTGGGTGGCAATACCAGTCACTGGTAAAGATGCTGGGTGGTAGAAGGAGCAGCTGGTAGATGTGTGGCATCAGGCGGGTGGCAGCATCATAAGAGAGGCTGAGGCAGGTAGCCTGGAGAATACAGTCTCATTTGTCAATGTTTGGGTGACGAATCATGGCTGATCCACGCCTGATTCATCTTGACAAAGGTGAATCTTTCCACATTTTGGAAGGACAGGCAAGTTCTTCTTGGGGTAACTAAACTATGACCCCCGCTGCACTGAACACCCGCTCTGATGCCACACTACTAGCCGGACAGGACAGCGTCTCCAGTGCAAACTCGGCCAGTTGCGGCCACAAATCCAGTTTGGCTGCCCAGTAGTCCAGTGGATCTTCAATGTGGGGTGGCAGGGTGCTGTCCAAGTAGGCCACCACCTGCTGGTTCAGGGTCTGCTCCTGGTCTATCTGCTGTACTTTCCGCGCTTGGCGGGTGAAGAAAGCTGCTCATCAGCGACTCCAGACTCAAGTTGCTGCTGATGGAGCTGGTACAGCTCCTAACCCCCCCCCCACGGCAGTGGTATGTGAGCACTGAGGGACAGACCTGCGAGAGGATGGACAATGACGCAGATAGGCAGCAGCCAACTGACTACATAGGATGTCTCTATAGTACTTCAGTTTGTCCTCCCTCTCAGCAGGTGAAAAAAAGGCCCCCATTTTAGACCTGTAGCGAGGGTCCAAGAGGGTGGAGAGTCAGAAGTCATCCCTCTGCCGTATGGTGAATATTCGGCTGTCACTACATAAGCAAGTGAGCATGCATCGGGCCATTTGCTCAAGTGACTCGGAGGGACTCCCTGCCTCCAACTCCACTGTATACTGCCATGGTGTCTCTGGGTCATCTGCCTCATCTTCCTCATCTCCTTCTACCTCCTCTGGCTGCTCCTGCTCCTCCTCTTCTGACACCTGGGTAGAAAAACCACTAAATGCTTGTGCTCCAATGTCCTCCTCCTCCAGTTCAGCCCCCACCGGACTCATGTGGCCATTAGATGCAGTCTCTACGTCTTCAGTCCCCTGACCAGAAAGATTTTGCAGCATCTGTTCCAGGATATGAAGCAGTGGATTGACGTTGTTCATACCGTAGTCCTAGCGACTGACAAATAATGTGGCCTCCTCAAAGGGCCTGAGCAAGCGGCAGGTGTCACGCATGAGCTGCCACTGGCTGACACCAAATTACACAGGGGAGTACTCCTGTCCGCTTGGATCATTAAGAAATCGTTTATGGCCTTTCTCTGTTCGTACAGTCGGTCCAACATATGGAGGGTAGAATTCCAACGGGTGGAAACGTCACATATCAGCCTATCTTGGGGGACGACATTCTGCCGCTGCAGCTCAAGGAGGGTGTGCTTGGCGGTGTAGGAATGGCTGAAGTGCGTGCAAAGTTTCCTGGCCACTTTTAGAATGTTTTGAAGTTGGGTATAACTATGAGTTGGGTATATACTTGAGGAACCGTTCGACAACCAGATTAAATACGTGCGCCATGCAGGGCGCATGGCTCAGCCCTCCTTGGCGCAGCGCGGACACCATGTTCTTTCTGTTATCTGTCACCATAGTTCCGATTTTTAGTTGTCACGGAGAAAGCTAGCAATCGATTTCTTCTTTCATGACGCAGAGCAGTTCCTCCCCTGTGTGACCTCGTTCGCCCAGGCAAACCAGGTGTAGAACTGTGTGACACCGCCGTGCCCTGCACATGTGGTACGCTGGACGAGCGCTATAACTTGGCCCTGCAGTGGAGGCTAAGGTAGTGGAGAAGGAGCCGGACATTAGCACAGGATCAGCAGTTTGACAACGAGGAGGAGAAAGTGGCGTCACCTGTTCAAGTTGCTCGTGTGGCTGGGCAGGAAGCACATTGACCCAGTGGGCCGTAAAGGACATGTACTGGCCTTGACCGTAGTTACAACTCCACACGTCGGCGCTGCCGTGCACTTTGGCAGATACCGACAGGCTCAAGGACTGGGCCACCTTCTCTTCTACATATTTGTGCAGGGCTGGGACTGACTTTTTGGCAAAGAAATGACGGCTTGGGACATTCCACCTCGGCTCGGCACAAGCCATCAGTTCTCTGAATGGTGCAGAGTCCACCAGTTGAAAAGGGAGGGACTGCAGCAATAGCAACTTGGACAGGAGCACAGTCAGCTTCTGCGCTGTAGGATGGCTGGACGTGTACTGCTGTCTCTTTGCAATCGCCTCGGTGAACGACTGCTGCCGTAATGAGTGAAGAGGAATAAGAGGAGGAGGAGCAGGAGCATCTGGAGCGGTAGATAATGACAGACAGCCCTTCGGCAGAGGTGCTGGAGCCTTGACTGCCTGAAATGAGATGCGTGCCACTGGGTGATGTAGCTGATGCTGCTGCCGACTGGACCGCCACATCTGAGCCACGGTTCTCCCAGGCCACTTTGTGGTGACGCTGCATATGTTGGCGCAGGGCTGTGGTGCCAACATTAGCACCCTGGCCACACTTCACTCTCTGACCACAGATTAGCCACGTTCACCTCCTCAGGCGTCTTAACAAAAAAATTCCACACCGCCGAGTAGGCGATTTTAGCACCAACACTCCGCACTGACTGAGTGGTACCTCCGCTGCCTGGCTGAGCCCCTGCGCTGCTCTTTTCAAGGCCAGAAAGCACCTGCGAAGAGTGCGGTCTACCCCGTACTCGTTTGGCTCCCGACCTCGCACTGCTGCCACTCCGCTGACTAAGGCCACACTACCAACTTGCTGCCTGCACCGCTGCCTGACTCGCAAGCTGTCAGTCTTGTCTGCAGATGATGATGATGATGAAGCCCTTGCTTCACCCGACTCCCAAGTGCGATCGGCTACATCATCATCAACTACAGTTTGCACGTTGCTAATGTCCTCCTCAACTGTCTCGGTGTACAAAGCCTGACTGCTCTCAACATCACCTCCCACTATGCTCTCCTCATCAGTACTTGACCTCCTACTGGAAGGAGCGGATTTCTGCCCAACCTCTTTGCTTCCAAGTAGCTGCTGACTGTCCTCAAGTAGTTCGTCCTCGCTGTATAGTGGCGCAGAGCCCATAGCATATAGTACTTCTCTGGCTGAGGGAACCGAAAAGGACAGAGGCAGGTTGAGGACAGGTGAGGGCACTGGAGCTGCTCCAGCCCATGCCAACTAAGGGTTGTGTCTGAAAAACCCAACGACTCTTCGCTGGGGGTTTCAGATGTCATCTGGGAGGAAGTGGATGACCGAGTCAACCATTCAAGAACATCTGGGTTGGTGGTCAACACACGACCACTAGATGACACTGGTAGCTGTGTCCTCGCCGAGTGACCCCTAATGCCACATCCCCTTCCTCTGCTGAGACCTGTGCCTGTTCCAGAAACATTTGTGCCACTGCCCCTCCCCTGTGAAGGGCCTGTGACCCCTATGTCTGACATACTGTTTGAATAAAAATTTAAAATAAAAGGAAATTAAGAATCCCCTCAAAAAATATACTTTGCTCACTGCCTTGCACAACTGCTTAATAGAGATGAGCGAGCACTAAAATGCTCGGGTGCTCGTTATTCGAGTTGAATTTTTGCCGATGCTCGGGTGCTCGTTTCGAATAACGAACCCCATTGAAGTCAATGGGAGACTCGAGCATTTTTTGCAGGGGACCAAGGCTCTGCCTAGGGAATGCTGGGTGAAAACCTGGAAACATCAGAAAATGATGGAAAAACCACGGGAATGGACAGGAAATAGCAGGGGCAGCATGCATGGAGGCCTCTGAGGCTGCCTAATCCCACCATTAACCCAAATTCTCGGGCAACAGCCTGGTGGTGACCCTCAGGGCAATTATGCTCACCCAGACCATATAAATTTATCGTGTCCCTGTACAGCTGTGACTACAGAGTGACCGAGTTACACTGCGGGAGCAGGCGAAGCACATAAAAATTTATCGTGGCCCTTTATGACTACATAGTGACCGAGCTACCCTGCGGGAGCAGGCGAAGCACATAAAAATTTAGCGTGACATTGTATGGCTGCGACTACAGAGTGACCGAGTTGCACTGTGGGAGCAGACGAAGAACATAAAAATTTATTGTGGCCCTGTATGGCTGTGACTACAGAGTGCCCGAGTTACACTGCAGGAGCAGGCGAAACACATAAAAATTTAGCGAGAACCTGTATGGCTGTGACTACAGAGTGACCGAGTTACACTGCAGGAACAGGCGAAGCACATAAAAATTTAGCGAGAACCTGTATGGCTGTGACTACAGAGTGACCGAGTTACACTGCGGGAGCAGGCGAAGCACATAAAATTTATCCTGGCCCTGTATGGCCGTGACTACAGAGTGACCGAGTTACACTGCAGGAGCAGGCGAAGCACTTAAAAATTTAGCGTCACCCTGTATGGCTGCGACTACAGAGTGACCGAGTTACACTGCGGGAGCAAGCGAAGCACATAAAAATTTAGCGTGACCCTTTATGGCTGTGACTACAGAGTGACCGAGTTACACTGCGGGTGCAGGCAAAGCACATAAAAATTTAGCGTGGCCCTGTATGGCTGTGACAACAGAGTGACCGGGTTGCACTGCGGGAGCAGGCGAAGCATATTAAAATTTAGCGTGGCCCTGTACGGCTGTGACTACAGAGTGACCGAGTTACACTGCAGGAGCAGGCGAAGCACATAAAAATTTATTCTGGCCCTGTATGGCTGTGACTACAGAGTGACCGAGTTACACTGCAGGAGAAGCACATAAAAATTTATCGTGGCCCTGTATGGCTGTGACAACAGAGTGACCGAGTTGCACTGCAGGAGAAGCACATAAAAATTTATCGTGGCCCTGTATGGCTGTGACAACAGAGTGACCGAGTTGCACTGCGGGAGCAGGCGAAGCATATTAAAATTTATCGTGGCCCTTTATGGCTGTGACTACATAGTGACCGAGCTACCCTGCGGGAGCAGGCGAAGCACATAAAAATTTAGCGTGACATTGTATGGCTGCGACTACAGAGTGACCGAGTTGCACTGTGGGAGCAGACGAAGAACATAAAAATTTATTGTGGCCCTGTATGGCTGTGACTACAGAGTGACCGAGTTACACTGCAGGAGCAGACGAAGAACATAAAAATTTATCCTGGCCCTGTATGGCTGTGACTACAGAGTGCCCGAGTTACACTGCAGGAGCAGGCGAAACACATAAAAATTTAGCGAGAACCTGTATGGCTGTGACTACAGAGTGACCGAGTTACACTGCAGGAACAGGCGAAGCACATAAAAATTTAGCGAGAACCTGTATGGCTGTGACTACAGAGTGACCGAGTTACACTGCGGGAGCAGGCGAAGCACATAAAAATTTATCCTGGCCCTGTATGGCCGTGACTACAGAGTGACCGAGTTACACTGCAGGAGCAGGCGAAGCACTTAAAAATTTAGCGTCACCCTGTATGGCTGCGACTACAGAGTGACCGAGTTACACTGCGGGAGCAAGCGAAGCACATAAAAATTTAGCGTGACCCTTTATGGCTGTGACTACAGAGTGACCGGGTTGCACTGCGGGAGCAGGCGAAGCATATTAAAATTTAGCGTGGCCCTGTACGGCTGTGACTACAGAGTGACCGAGTTACACTGCGGGAGCAGGCGAAGCACATAAAAATTTATTCTGGCCCTGTATGGCTGTGACTACAGAGTGACCGAGTTACACTGCAGGAGAAGCACATAAAAATTTATTGTGGCCCTGTATGGCTGTGACAACAGAGTGACCGAGTTGCACTGCAGGAGAAGCACATAAAAATTTATCGTGGCCCTGTATGGCTGTGACAACAGAGTGACCGAGTTGCACTGCGGGAGCAGGCGAAGCATATTAAAATTTATCGTGGCCCTGTATGGCTTTGACAAAAGAGTGACCGAGTTACACTGCGGGAGCAGGCGAAGCACATAAAAATTTATCCTGGCCCTGTATGGCCATGACTACATAGTGACCGAGTTACACTGCGGGAGCAGGCGAAGCACATAAAAATTTATCCTGGCCCTGTATGGCTGTGACTACAGAGTGACCGAGTTACACTGCGGGAGCAGGCGAAGCACATAAAAATTTAGCGAGAACCTGTATGGCTGTGACTACAGAGTGACCGAGTTACACTGCAGGAGCAGGCGAAGCACATAAAAATTTAGCGAGAACCTGTATGGCTGTGACTACAGAGTGACCGAGTTACACTGCGGGAGCAGGCGAAGCACATAAAAATTTATTCTGGCCCTGTATGGCTGTGACTACAGAGTGACCGAGTTACACTGCAGGAGAAGCACATAAAAATTTATTGTGGCCCTGTATGGCTGTGACAACAGAGTGACCGAGTTGCACTGCAGGAGAAGCACATAAAAATTTATCGTGGCCCTGTATGGCTGTGACAACAGAGTGACCGAGTTGCACTGCGGGAGCAGGCGAAGCATATTAAAATTTATCGTGGCCCTGTATGGCTTTGACAAAAGAGTGACCGAGTTTACACTGCGGGAGCAGGCGAAGCACATAAAAATTTATCCTGGCCCTGTATGGCCATGACTACATAGTGACCGAGTTACACTGCGGGAGCAGGCGAAGCACATAAAAATTTATCCTGGCCCTGTATGGCTGTGACTACAGAGTGACCGAGTTACACTGCGGGAGCAGGCGAAGCACATAAAAATTTAGCGAGAACCTGTATGGCTGTGACTACAGAGTGACCGAGTTACACTGCAGGAGCAGGCGAAGCACATAAAAATTTAGCGAGAACCTGTATGGCTGTGACTACAGAGTGACCGAGTTACACTGCGGGAGCAGGCGAAGCACATAAAAATTTATTGTGGCCCTGTATGGCTGTGACTACAGAGTGACCGAGTTACACTGCAGGAGAAGCACATAAAAATTTATCGTGGCCCTGTATGGCTGTGACAACAGAGTGACCGAGTTGCACTGCGGGAGCAGGCGAAGCATATTAAAATTTATCGTGGCCCTGTATGGCTTTGACAAAAGAGTGACCGAGTTACACTGCGGGAGCAGGCGAAGCACATAAAAATTTATCCTGGCCCTGTATGGCCATGACTACATAGTGACCGAGTTACACTGCGGGAGCAGGCGAAGCACATAAAAATTTATCCTGGCCCTGTATGGCTGTGACTACAGAGTGACCGAGTTACACTGCGGGAGCAGGCGAAGCACATAAAAATTTAGCGAGAACCTGTATGGCTGTGACTACAGAGTGACCGAGTTACACTGCAGGAGCAGACGAAGAACATAAAAATTTATCCTGGCCCTGTATGGCTGTGACTACAGAGTGCCCAAGTTACACTGCAGGAGCAGGCGAAACACATAAAAATTTAGCGAGAACCTGTATGGCTGTGACTACAGAGTGACCGAGTTACACTGCAGGAACAGGCGAAGCACATAAAAATTTATAGTGGCCCTGTATGGCTGTGACTACAGAGTGACCGAGTTACACTGCGGGAGCAGGCGAAGCACGTAAAAATTTAGCGTGACCCTGAATAGCTGTGACAACAGAGTGACCGAGTTACACTGCAGGAGCAGGCGAAGAACAAAAAATTTATCCTGGCCCTGTATGGCTGTGACTATAGAGTGACCGAGTTACACTGCAGGAGTAGGCGAAGCACATAAAAATTTATTGTGGCCCTGTATGGCTGTGACTACAGAGTGACCGAGTTACACTGCGGGAGCAGGTGAAGCACATAAAAATTTATCGTGACATTGTATGGCTGCGACTACAGAGTGACCGAGTTGCACTGTGGGAGCAGGCGAAGCACATAAAAATTTATTCTGGCACTGTATGGCTGTGACTACAGAGTGACTAAGTTACACTGCAGGAGCAGGCGAAGCACATAAAAATTTACTGTGGCCCTGTATGGCTGTGACTACAGAGTGACCGAGTTACACTGCGGGAGCAGGCGAAGCACATAAAAATTTAGCGTGACCCAGTATGGCTGTGACTACAGAGTGACCGAGTTACACTGCCGGAGCAGGCGAAGCATATTAAAATTTAGCGTGGCCCTGTATGGCTATGACTACAGAGTGACCGAGTTACGCTGCAGGAGCAGGCAAAGCACATAAAAATTTCGGGTGGCCCTGTATGGCTGTGACTACAGAGTGACCGAGTTACACTGCGGGAGCAGGCGAAGCACATAAAAATTTAGCGTGACCCAGTATGGCTGTGACTACAGAGTGACCGAGTTACACTGCCGGAGCAGGCGAAGCATATTAAAATTTAGCGTGGCCCTGTATGGCTATGACTACAGAGTGACCGAGTTACACTGCAGGAGCAGGCAAAGCACATAAAAATTTCGGGTGGCCCTGTATGGCTGTGACTACAGAGTGACCGAGTTACACTGCGGGAGCAGGCGAAGCACATAAAAAATTCACGTGACCCTGTATGGCTGTGACTACAGAGTGACCGAGTTACACTGCGGGAGAAGCAAATAAAAATTTATCGTGACCCTGTATGGCTGTGACAACAGAGTGACCGAGTTGCACTGCGGGAGCAGGCGAAGCATATTAAAATTTAGCGTGGCCCTGTATGGCTGTGACAACAGAGTGACCGAGTTGCACTGCGGGAGCAGGCGAAGCATATTAAAATTTAGCGTGGCCCTGTATGGCTTTGACAAAAGAGTGACCGAGTTACACTGCGGGAGCAGGCGAAGCACATAAAAATTTATCCTGGCCCTGTATGGCTATGACTACAGAGTGACCGAATTACACTGCAGGAGCAGGCTAAGCACATAAAAATTTAGCGTCACATTGTATGGCTGCGACTACAGCGTGACAGTGTTACACTGCGGGAGCAAGCGAAGCACATAAAAATTTATCCTGGCCCTGTATGGCTGTCACTACAGAGTGACCGAGTTACACTGCGGGAGCAGGCGAAGCACATAAAAATTTAGCGTGACCCTGTATGGCTGTGACTACAGAGTGACCGAGTTACACTGCCGGAGCAGGCAAAGCATATTAAAATTTAGCGTGACCCTGTATGGCTGTGACTACAGAGTGACCGAGTTACACTGCAGGAGCAGGCGAAGCACATAAAAATTTATCCTGGCACTGTATGGCTGTGACTACAGAGTGACCGAGTTACACTGAGGGAGCAGGCGAAGCACATAAAAATTTATTCTGGCCCTGTAAGGCTGTGACTACAGAGTGACCAAGTTACACTGCAGGAGCAGACGAAGCACATAAAAATTTACTGTGGCCCTGTATGGCTGTGACTACAGAGTGACCAAGTTACACTGCGGGAGCAGGCGAAGCACATAAAAATTTAGCGTGACCCTGTATGGCTGTGACTACAGAGTGACCTAGTTACACTGCCGGAGCAGGCAAAGCATATTAAAATTTAGCGTGGCCCTGTATGGCTATGACTACAGAGTGACCGAGTTACACTGCAGGAGCAGGCGAAGCACATAAAAATGTATCCTGGCCCTGTATGGCTGTGACTACAGTGACCGAGTTAACACTGAGGAGCAGGCAAAGCACATAAAAATTTCGCAAGCCCTGTATGGCTGTGACTACAGAGTGA
>ONZH01021542.1:0-32977 GCA_900303285.1 Rhinella marina | reverse complement strand
TCTATATAATATACAGTACAGACCAAAAGTTTGGACACACCTTCTCATTCAAAGAGTTTTCTGTATTTTCATGACTATGAAAATTGTAGATTCACACTGAAGGCATCAAAACTATGAATTAACACATGTGGAATTATATACTTAACAAAAAAGTGTGAAACAACTGAAAATATGTCTTATATTCTAGGTTCTTCAAAGTAGCCACCTTTTGCTTTGATTACTGCTTTGCACACTCTTGGCATTCTCTTGATGAGCTTCAAGAGGTAGTCACCTGAAATGGTTTTCACTTCACAGGTGTGCCCTGTCAGGTTTAATAAGTGGGATTTCTTGCCTTATAATATATATAAGTAAAGAACAATGAGTGGCCATCATTACTTTAAGAAATGAAGGTCAGTCAGTTCAAAAAATTGGGAAAACTTTGAAAGTGTCCCCAAGTGCAGTCGCAAAAGCCATCAAGCGCTACAAAGAAACTGGCTCACATGAGGACCGCCCCAGGAAAGGAAGACCAAGAGTCACCTCTGCTGCGGAGGATAAGTTCATCCGAGTCACCAGCCTCAGAAATCGCAGGTTAACAGCAGCTCAGATTAGAGACCAGGTCAATGCCACACAGAGTTCTAGCAGCAGACACATCTCTACAACAACTGTTAAGAGGAGACTGTGTGCAGCAGGCCTTCATGGTGGAAACCACTGCTAAGGACAGACAACAAGCAGAAGAGACTTGTTTGGGCTAAAGAACACAAGGAATGGACATTAGACCAGTTGAAATCTGTGCTTTGGTCTGATGAGTCCAAATTTGAGAACTTTGGTTCCAACCACCGTGTCTTTGTGCGACGCAGAAAAGGTGAACGGATGGACTCTACATGCCTGGTTCCCACCGTGAAGCATGGAAGAGGAGGTGTGATGGAGTGGGGGGGCTTTGCTGGTGACACTGTTGGGGATTTATACTGAACCAGCATGGCTACCACAGCATCTTGCAGCGGCATGCTATTCCATCTGGTTTGTGTTTAGTTGGACCATCATTTATTTATCAACAGGACAATGACCCCAAACACACCTCCAGGCTGTGTAAGGGCTATTTGACCAAGAAGGAGAGTGATGGGGTGCTACGCCAGATGACCTGGCCTCCACAGTCACCAGACCTGAACCCACTCCAGATGGATTGGGGTGAGCTGGACCACAGAGTGGTGGCAAAAGGGCCAACAAGTGCTAAGCATCTCTGGGAACTCCTTCAAGACTGTTGGAATACCATTTCAGGTGACTACCTCTTGAAGCTCATCAAGAGAATGCCAAGAGTGTGCAAAGCAGTAATCAAAGCAAAAGGTGGCTACTTTGAAGAACCTAGAATATAAGACATATTTTCAGTTGTTTCACACTTTTTTGTTAAGTATATAATTCCACATGTGTTAATTCATAGTTTTGATGCCTTCAGTGTGAATCTACAAGTTTCATAGTCATGAAAATACAGAAAACTGTTTGAATCAGAAGGTGTGTCCAAACTTTTGTGTGTTTCACTTTTTGAACTGAATTACAAAAAAAAACTTTTTTCATGATATTGTAATTTATTGAGATGCACTTGTATATGCACTTATGGGCTGTCCCTGCTTTTCTCTAGGGAAGACAGAATAAACTGTTCTATAAATGGAGAGAGCTGGGAATTAGGACATTGTGGGATCTGCTATCAGCGTTGGGACAGAGTTTCCTGTCCTGGACAGAATTTCACTCCAAATACCAGCTGAAAACATCTCATTATCTACCATTTCTCCACATCCTATCATAGTGTAAAGCACAGGCAGGTACGTTGAGGCATCACGGGAATAACAATGTATCGACATTGTCAGATATATGTCTTAGAATCCATAACATACAATCTATCAAGCTGGTAGCTACAGCGTTACACGAATGGGAAAGGGCGCTAGATGACAATTAGAGATAAGCGAATCATTGAAAAAATTATTCGCCGAACATTCGCCAAAGTTTTCCTAAGATTCGTATATTCGACGAATAGATTTGTTGTATTTGCGTACAAAATATACGTTATTATGTGCTATTAGCGAACATTCGCGCACTGATAACGAACGTACAGTTAAAAAATGTACGCAACTTCTTAGAAGACGTACACATGAGCGTACAAATAGCTTACGAATCCTCAGCGTACTATTTTCTACGCGATTACGTAATACGCAGGCACGTACAACGAGAGGCCGCGGCGTGCACTCCTCAGAGGCAGAGCGAATATTCGAAAATGGCATCCATCCAGACGATCCTCATCATTTAGCTCTGCTGCACAGCTGAAATACATAGTTCGGCTGATGGACCGGCAGGATTACGATTTACGATGGCACACACCGCCACCCGAATCAGCATAAAAAGGAGGTGACCCAGCAGGTGATCCGAGGCTTCCGCCATCGTTTTGACACCTTGCGGACCTCGGGCCAGATCCAGCGTAAATGGTCAGATCTGAAATCACCCTCAGAGGCAGTATGTATATTTGAGGTAGAACAAGTAAGTGCATAGTACAATCATCCATAATACTATAAAGTGAATATGAGGACACATTGCGGTACCTGTAAAGAAATACACACAATGGGCAACATACTTGAAAACGTTGCTGAAAGGTAAAAACATTAGTGCAAACAATCCAGTGCAAACAATATAGTGCAAATACATTATATGTATAATGTAAATATTTTAAATATCACCTACCTAGTCTGCTCACGGACACGTTTAAGTCTCTTTTCTTCTTTCTGACGCTTGTCATAGAACTGGAACAGAGTCCCAAACTCAGTTGTAATTTGTAATCCACATAGGCAAAATTGTAATCCAAATGGGTAAAAAAATAGCAGCAAAGGTTCCTTAAAAAACCATCTTTCAAGGGGCTCCCCAATAACCTGAAAAGGGGAAAAAAAGGGATGAGGCGCACGTCTGCGCAACTTGGTTAAAGCAGCCTCGGGGACCAAAGAATTTTGACGAAAGGAGTAGTCCTTCCGCGGCAGAGCGGGAACTCCTGACGCCTCCGCCGTGTCAGCCAGCGGAGTGAACACCTTAGCGGGCACCTCAACAGACTTCTTAGGCTGCCGGACATATTGAGAGACGTAGATACCCTTCGGTTCCTTCTCCTCATAGGGGTCGGTGCCCCACACCATGCCTCCCCAGTCAGGACCTCGCTGTGTCGCCATCTTAATTTCCTGAGTTGCCTTGTCTTCCTCGGGCGCTGGAGAAGGGGGCGGAGCTACCTGGGAGGAGTCTGCATCGCAAATCAATTGAATTCATACGCAACAGCGTATAGAGTAACTTATATGTAGCAATAGTGTATAATTGATAGGACAAATTACTTAGAGAATGCGTACAAAGCCGAAGCGAAGCACCTAATATTCGGATTCGCTTCGCAGCTAAAAAATCCCTAGATTCGATATGAATAGACGAATCGATTATCTCTAATGATAATGAGTTACAGAAGCCTCCAAGATGAGAAAAGGTATGGAAAAGTGTGGAAGGAGATGCATATTATGCACAAGGCCAAATTTGCCTCTGATCTCTCAGGTTCTTGGCAATAACCAAAGACAATTACATTTCCCAACTGGTTCAGGACCCCACTAGAGGGACGGCCATACTGGACTTAGTATTAACCAATAGAACTGACAGAACAACAGATGTGCAGGTCGGGGGACTCCTGGGAAATAGTGACCATAACATAATAACCTTTCAATTGTCATTCAAAAGAGCGTTTCTTCAGGGAGGAACAAAAATACCAAACTTCAAAAAAGCTAAATTTAGCCAACTAAGAGAGGCCATAGGCCTAACTAACTGGGACAAAGTCCTCAAAAATAACAATACAGCCACAAAATGGGAGATTTTTAAAAGCATCCTAATATCTAATTGTGAGAGGTACATACCTTATGGGAATAAAATAATAAGGAACAAGAAAAAAACCAATGTGGATAAATAGAACCGTAAAGAAAGCAATAAATTACAAACAGAAAGTATTTAAATCACTAAAACAGGAGGGGAACGAGGAAGCATTGAAAAACTATAAGGAAAAAAATAGAATATGTAAAAGACAAATAAAAACAGCCAAACTAGAGATCGAGAGATTAATCGCCAAAGAGAGTAAAACTAACCCTAAAATGTTCTTCAATTATATAAATACTAAAAAGTAGAAACCTGAAGGTGTCGGCCCCTTACAGAGTGATGAGGGGGGAGTTGCAGAGAGCGATGAGGAGAAAGCAAAGCTACTAAATATCTTTTTCTCCACTGTATTCACTGAGGAAAATAAACTGTCAGATAAAATGCAGAATATAAAAGTAAATTCCCCATTAAAAGTGCCCTCTCTGACCCAGGAAGAAGTAGAGCTTAAAAAGATTAAAATAGACAAATCACCAGGACCGGATGGCATACACCCCGTATCTTAAGAGAATTAAGTAATGTCATCGACACACCCTTATTTCTGATATTTAAGGACTCTATACTGACAGGGAGTGTTCCACAGGATTGGCACATAGCAAATGTGGTGCCAATATTCAAAAAGGGTCCAAAAACAGAGCCCGGGAACTATAGGCCGGTAAGTTTAACTTCTGTCGTGGGTAAACTGTTTGAAGGTTTTCTAAGAGATGCTTTCTTGGAGTACCTCAATGAAAATAAGCAAATAACTCCATATCAGCATGGCTTCATGAGGGATCGGTCATGTCAAACCAATTTAATCAGTTTCTATGAGGAGGTAAGTTCTAGACTGGACCGTGGCGAATCAATGGATGTCGTATATTTGGACTTCTCCAAAGCATTTGACACTGTACCGCATAAAAGGTTAGTATATAAGATGAGAATGCTTGGCCTGGGAGAAAATATCTGTATGTGGGTAAGTAAATGGCTCAGTGATAGAAAACAGAGGGTGGTTATTAACGGTACATACTCAGATTGGGTCACTGTCACTAGTGGGGTACCACAGGGGTCAGTATTGGAGGGGTCACTGTCACTAGTGGGGTACCACAGGGGTCTTTATTGGGTCCTATTCTCTTCAATATATTTATTAATGACCTTGTAGAAGGCTTGCACAGTAAAATATCAATTTTTGCAGATGACACTAAACTGTGTAGAGTAATTAACACAGAAGAGGACAGTACACTGTATATATACTACAGAGGACAGTACACTGTATATATACTACAGAGGACAGTATACTGTATATATATATACTACAGAGGACAGTATACTGTATATATACTACAGAGGACAGTACACTGCTACAGATTGATCTGGATAGACTGGAGGCTTGGTCAGAAAAGTGGCAGATGAGGTTTAACACTGACAAATGTAAGGTTATGCATATGGGAAGGAATAATGCAAGTCACCAGTACATACTAAATGGTAAAATATTAAGTAACTCTGACATGGAAAAGGACCTAGGAATTTTAGTGAACAGCAAACTAAGCTGTAGAAACCAGTGTCAGACAGCTGCTGCCAAGGCCATTAAGATAATGGGTTGCATCAAATGGGGCATAGATGGCGGTGATGAGAACATAGTCCTGTCACTTTACACATCACTAGTCAGACCACACATGGAGTACTGTGTACAGTTCTGGGTTCCTGTGAACAAGGCAGACATAGCAGAGCTGGAGAGGGTTCAGAGGAGGGCAACTAAAGTAATAACTGGAATGGGTGGACTACAGGACCCAGAAAGATTATCAAAATTAGGGTTATTCACTTTAGAAAAAAGACGACTGAGGGGAGATGTAATAACTATGTATAAATATATCAGGGGTCAGTACAGAGATCTCTCCCATAATCTATTTATCCCCAGGACTGTGACTGTGACGAGGGGACATCCTCTGCGTCTGGAGAAAAGAAGGTTTGTACATAAACATAGAAGAGGATTCTTTACGGTAAGAGCAGTGAGACTATGAAACTCTCTGCCTGAGGAGGTGGTGATGGTAAGTTCACTATAAGAGATCAAGAGGGGCCTGGATGTATTTCTGGAGGTAATAATATTACAGGTTATAGTTACTAGAGAGGGGTCGTTGATCCAGGGAGTTATTCTGATTGCCTGATTGGAGTCGGGAAGGATTTTTTTCCCCTAAAGTGAGGAAAATTGGCTTCTACCTCACAGGGTTTTTTTGCCTTCCTCTGGAACAACTTGTAGGAAAACAGGCTGAACTGGATGGACAGATGTCTTTTTTCGGCCTTATAAACTATGTTACTATGTTACTATAAGGATGCACCTGCTCATTACCTTAGATGGTGTCCCAAGTATAACCTACAGAAAGCAGGAATACTCCATGGTTTGTGGGAATGTCCCAACTGGTACATTCTGTATGGCTTCAGGTTCTCCAGTATATCAAAGATGTTTGGAGTACAGAAGTACGACCTACCCCACAACATTGCATCTTTCACTATATCCCTAGGGATCAAGAGGCTGACCCATCAAACACAGTAGTGACAAAGGGAGTTCATTGGGTTATCTTAACAATTAAGACATGCATATTGCGACATTAGTTACAAGCCTCTGTTCCGACCATGGAAGATGTTTAAAGGCAATGTTATATGTCTCCCTTGTTGAGGGTGTGGTATAACATGATCTATGACCTGTATCATTTCTGTATGATATCTCCTGATCTCAATAAAACAAAAAAAAATGTTTAAAAAAAACTTGACTTAGCAGGAAAGAGGGAAGGCTTAAAATGCACCAATGTGAGGCAAAATTTTGGTACAAAGTAAGACAGCAAATAGGTGGAGTAAAGTTAGAAAAAGTTACTAAATCACTAAATGTATCACCCACTGTGATAATTCTGGCACATTTTAGAGAGGATTAGTAAATCTGCCAGACTCATTTTGGTAAAGTTCAGATAAGGATTTGGCTTGTTCCATCAGAATAAAAGAGATTCCTCTAATGGGCCCTAGTTTGGACCGAAACAGAAGAAAACCACGTGTTCTTGGTGACTTTAAAGCTCGTGTCACTAAGGTCTCATTTTTATGGGATCATGCACAAATAACCCATTAGATCCTATAGAACCAGTGGTAGAATTACAGAAGCCACGATAGTCTTAAAGTTACACTCTAATCCAAATCTAACATGTGATTCATGACATTTACAGATGTGTAGGGATGAGCAAACCCAAGGAAGTTCGGGTTCGCCGGGTTCGGCCGAACTTCAGGTCCCGAACCCGAACTTGACCCGAACTTCATCCCGGACCCGGACCCCATTCAAATCAATGGGGACCCGAACTTCCCTTTATTATTTTCCGTTATAACATGGTTATAATGGAAAAATAATAGCATTCTTAAGGCAGGATGCTAAATAAAATGGCCTTCTAGGGGTTAAAAATAATTAAAAAAAACTCACCTTGTCCACTTGATCGCGCAACCGTTGTCTTCCTTCTTCTTCTTCTTTCAGGACCTAGAAGGCCATTTTATTTAGAATTCTGCCTTAAGAATGCTATTATTTTCCATTATAACCATGTTATAACAGAAAATAATAAAATTACCTGAACACCGAACTCGAACCCGAACTTTTGTGAAAAAGTCTGGGTTCGGGTCCGGGTACCCAAACTCGCAAAATTTGTTACGAATCCGAACTTTGTGGTTCGGGTTCGCTCAACCCTACCGATGTGTCCTTCCTTAGCTTGACTGAAGGTATCCCAAGATCAGTGGCTTTAAAAAAAAAAAAAAAAACTTTTGAATTACTCACAATGAAACCACACAATATAGTCAATATATTATAAAATTATATAATATTTAAAAAAAATTTATTAGATTAAAAATATCCCATGATTAATAAAGATGTTACCTCCACAATCACACAGAAACAGGAAATACAATGTGAAATACAATTGATCAGGACAAGATCAGCATTAGAACCAGTAAACATAACCCAAGAAGGTGGAATATGAGTCAAAGTGCAAAAAATGCAAAGTCCAAGGAATAATAATAATACAGACCACAGCAGCACCCAAAAACCCAATGCTGTTTCACAGTCACCTCCTCCAGGACCCAGGTTGTATAGGTGTATTCTCATAATGGCCAACAGATTGATGTAAAAGGCCATTCTACACTACTCACAGGTAGCCAAGGTGAACATGGTTAACATGCTTTGTGTGCTCTGTTCCTCCCATGCTGCCACTCTTCCTCCTATCTGGTCACCCATCGAACCTCTTTCAAGATGGCTGCAACTATCTTAAACTTTCCCATGGAGAGTATGCAGTGACCGGGTTTGGGGTGGCCCCAACAGTACGCTGGGTTCCCCGGACACTGTTGAGGTGTCACCACATGTTGCTGCTCTCCGGAAGGGATGGTAAGGCATGGTGCACCCCAATGGGAAATAAGTCCAGGGAATCACGGTCTGCAGTAATCCAACATGCTTCTTTACTGCAAGAATTCAGGTACAAAACAATATAGGTGAGGCATAGGGCCGGCTTCTCCAGTCTCCACCCGGGCAGAAGAAGTGTTTGATGCCGAGGAAAGGCCTGAGCTAGCTGTCCCTCTCTCTTTCTTTCTCGGAAAACTGGCATTCTGGTAAAGGGCCCATGGTCCGTAACTCAGTAGTCCAGGTGGCTCCTTGGTCACAGGATTAGTGACCCATGGTTTGTATCTCAGCGTCCCCATCTCAGCTTCTTCTTCTGGTTGCTCATCCAGGCTGGCATGAGTCTTCCTCTCCAAGCACTGGTCCCTAACTGCAGAAGACTAGGGTCTCTGATTGCTCTCCTTATACCATTTCTAGCTAGACTAGAACCTTCTAGTTGGAGGGGTGGAGTGGAGAAGCTCAGCACAAACAGATACATTGTTTCAACTCCCGTCTGGTATAGACTTACATTAGAGCTTCAGTGATACTCAATGGCAATGACACAGCAGTTTTTCCAGACAAAAACAAGTTTCCAGACATAACAACAAAGCTAAACCAGAAATTTAAAAGGTCAGTCTGTCTGGTTTTGGTGGTAAACAAGTCTGGGTTTTTCCCTCCAAAACATGCTCTTCTTTAAACTCTGTGGTAGCTGAGGAAATTTACCAGCTTCTCATTCAAAGTTCTAACAATCTCTCAGTATTCATTAACCCTTTCCACAGAGCCATCTAAATACAGTGATAATGAACAGGATACATATCACAACATACATAAAAAATCCAGAAACACAGTAATAAACAGTATAAGTTAACCCTTTCAAGAGAAATAAAGTAAGAAGTTTTAACTTTGCAGAGGGGATATAGGCAAATGTCCACAAATGTCCAAATGTCAAAGTACTCCCTGCTCCAGGGTACTACAAGTACTGTAAAGTCCAAGGCATACCCTGGATGGACATGACACTTATGTAATTTACTGTGAAGGACGGTGTGTCTTAGACTTTCTTGAATGGGGAGGGAAGTCCAAGATGGTGGTGTCCCTCTTAGAAGTAACGTTCAACTGTGCAAAATCTTGTCTCGTGACTGACCAGTGGAAACTACTGCAAGATCCCGGGCAGCACAACTTCACTTTGGGTGTAAACTTAGTAGAAGACAAAATATAACTAAATAAAGTAAATCGAATGATTTGCCAAGTTACTCAACTATTTACATTGACCATACTACAGATATCGATGACCTATCCTCACGATGGGTCATCAGTATCAGATCGGTAGGTGTCCATCACCCAGCACCTTATTTTCTGGCACAACTGCTCCCTCAAACAGCTGATCGACATGGGTGCAAAGTGTCAGACCCCCACCAATATGATATAGCTGACCTATACTGTGGACAGGCTATCAATATCTGCAGCCCGGAGAACCCCTTCAAACTGTAAAATGTTGTTACAAGTGGAGATTTACATCATCTACATCTTTAAAGGGAACCTGTCATCAACTTTATGCTACCCATACTAACGACAGAATAAAGTACAGACAGATGAGTTGATTTCAGTGATCTGTCATTTATAAGTTAACAGTAAGTGGTTGCTGAGAACAAACATCACAATCATTGCAGACTAGGCCTGGAAAAGAGTCATGGCCACCTAAGAAGAGTCAAGGTTATTCATGAATTCCTGTCCTCCCCGCCCACCTGCTGATGATTGACAGTCTTCTACCTAGTTTTCTCCCTCTCTCTGCCAATCATCAGAAGATGGGCGGGAGAGCAGGAGATTAGGAATAACCATGACTCTTCTCAGGTAGATTTGACTCTTTTCAAGGCCTGGGCTGTAATGATTATGATGCTGGTTCTCAGCAAACCAATTACTTTTAGCTCATGAGTGACACACCGCTGACATCAGCATTTCTGTCACTGTTTTATGCTGCCCCCAGTGAGGTCAGCATAAAGTTGTTGACGGGTTCCCTTTAAGAATTGATATACATCTGAAATCCCCCAGAAGTTAATTTCTGCAACGTCAGGAGAAGACTTCATGCACCTGTGGTTAATCCTGAGATGTGCCAATAGCCAGACTGACAATAATGTTCATTTTATAATTAACGGCCTCAATTTTATTCCAGGACGAAAATTAAGATCATTTACGAAGAGCAACATACCAATTACAGAAGATAAGACGGTCATTTGTTATGTGGCAGCTCGATGGTTTGGCTCTTTCTACATAATCCTGCAGAAATGAAACTGTGATCTATTGTAGAATTAATTGCTTTGTTATTTTAGTAATTAGTGATTGCTTGTAGGTATTGATCGGTCTGAGTAATCGTCGTAAATGGTTATAATGTGCTAAAGGATTAACTCACTTCTGAGGAGATGCTGGAGCTGATGATGATGATGATGATGAAGACAACACATCAATGACCAAGAGGGACTCTTGAAGAGGAGCTCATCTCCAAAGTGTATCTACATCATTTCTATAGCGGATGCAGAGGTTGAAGTCACACCAAGGCCCTAAAGACATAGGGGTGTCAAGGACCCCTCTTCTATGTAGGAAAACACCAGCATATGGTAGGTGGGGGCCCGGTCATAGGCATATCCATTGTCCCACACACATCAGTCAGGCCGTTGCCCCTGGTTACGGCCACCGCGGCCATGCAGTAGTGGAGGCCGGCTTGCTCTTGTTCAAACCTGCTCTGAGGTAACTGCTGTATTGTGAACGCACATTACATGAACATGCGGAGACACATCTTAGGGTTGTAGTATTTTTGTCTGCGTTTCCAAAACAGACAAGTGACAGCAGGGTACCCCAAAGAGAAGGCAGGGATCGTTCCCAGGGGTCCCTGCCTTCTAGATCGCTGTATACACAGCGCTCACCGAGCGCTGTGTATACAGATCAGGAAGCGCTATTGCGCTTCCTGTTCCGGGCCAGTGGTCACGTGATTGCCAGGGCTGGGAGAGTGCAGGAGCTGCCAGGTCTTTCTTAGACCCGACCAGCCCTGCACTGAGGCTGTACAGCATAGCATTATGCTGTACAGCCTCTCTGGGGGTGTATATCCCCTGTAACTGGGGCTACTATGTCAGCTACTATGTCAGCCCCAGTTACAGTAGAAATCAATAGTGTAAAATAAAAATAAAAAAGTAAAGTTAAATGTCCCCCTGAGGTCTTTTATGAAAATAAAATAAAATAAAAAATAATTAAAAAAAATAAATAAATAATATAATTTAAAAAAATTCACAAAAAAAAAATTCCCCACCAAATATGTCATTAAAAAATATTACAAATAAAAATAAATAAATAAAATAGACATATTTGGTATCACCGCGTCCACAACGACCGGCTTTATAAGAATATCACATGATTTACCCCATAAGTTAAACGCCGTAAAAAAAAAAACAACATTACGCCAAAACTGATTTTTAAATTACCTCACCTCTCAAAAAACATAATATCAATCAATCAAAAAGTCGTATGTATCCCAAAATGGTAGCAATAAAAACGTCACCTCATCCAGCAAAAAATGAGCCCCCACACAAGATTATAGCCCGAAAAATGAAAAAAATATGGCTCTAAAAAAATTGCAACACAAAAACATGATTTTTTTTTCTAAAAATGCTCTTATTGTGTAAAACTTAAAAAAAATAATAAAAAATAGACATTTGGTATAGTTGCGTCTGTAGCAACTGGCTCTACAAAAATATCACATGATTTACCCCACCAAGTGAACGGTGTAAAAAAAATATAGAAAAATTCCCCTAAACTGCTTTTTTTTGTGACTTAACCTCACAAAAATTAGATTAAAAAGTGATCAGAAAGCCGGATGTACCCCAAAATGGTGTCATTAAAAAGCACAGCTTGTCCCGCAAAAAATAAGCCCTCACGCAGCTCAGTCTACAAAAAAATTTAAAAGTTATCGCTCTTAAAAACCATGACAGAAAATTCCATGTTAGAAAATGCAGATGCTGCTCCTACCCTTCTGAGCCCTGGCGTATCCCCAAATAACAGTTTACGACCACATGTGGGGTGTTTCTGCAAACTGCAGAATCGGGGTAATAAATATTGAGTTTTGTTTTGTTATTAACCCTTGATGTGTTACAGGAAAAAAATTATTACAATGGAAAATCTGCATTTTTTTTTTTATTTCACATCTATTTTGCTTTAATTAAAGTGACACAAAGTCAGATTTGCTAAATTAGGCCTGGTCAGGAAGGGGGTAAATGGCCCGGATGGGAAGTGGCTAAACTAGAAATGAACGAACCAGTTGAGATTTGTTTCAGGTCTGGTTTGCCAAACTTTTGAAAAAGTTCAGTTTTCCCCCGAATCGATTTGGGCCAAACCGAAATTGCTCCAATTGCCATGAAAATTGGTATGCAACCCACTCTAGCCTCCTAGGACTCATCATTTTTAGGAAAACTTGTTATCTCTTTTCATTTATTTTTTATGATTTTTTGGGGGGGTAAAATCGTCAAGTTTCTACAGTTCATAAGTGTTATAGGCTTATTGCCAGCACCAGCATCAATAGCCAGCACCAGAATCAACATTCTGCTGCAAACGTATTGTATTGCATCAAGATACTGTGAAGACTGCTGCAAAAACTGCATTAATATCATTCCACTCATTCTATTGTGCCGAGATGAATAGCTGAGGTGGTGATGGTGGTGGTAGTAGTAGTAGTGGCACTTGAAGCCACGGTGGTGGCAGTAGGAGCAGTGGCACTCAAAGCAACCAGACAGCAAGGAATCGGGAGAGATGCTAAGAAATCCATGACAGCCTGATAAAAGTGGGGGAAATGGTGATGACTATGATGATGAACGTGTGTTGGACAGGACCTGGGAGCCAGATTGGGGTGCTGGGGAGGAGGAAACATCAGAGAAGAAGGGTAGTGGCAGAGGCATCAGAAACAAGGCAGCGTAGGGCCCAATCCAGATCTGATTCTATTGTGGTCAGCTCTGGAACTGTTGATGTGGCTGCTACTAGCTCAATGTAGTATCTCTTGTATAGCATTTTTATCTACACGGCTGCCATAATGCCATGGGCATTCAAACACAAACATAGGTACCAGGGTACTATTGCAGGATACCGTATCCTCTGGGAAAATAGAAGTGGCCAGTATTCCCAGTCCAAACAAATCTGTCCTCCTTCTTCTGGTCTTCTTTGAGGCAGCCAACCCATATCTCCAAGCAATACTTGTCTTTATCATCAGCCGCTTCTTCTCCTTCCCAGACACCTCCTTGTCCTCTGCTGCATCATGGGACATCCATAACGGAACGTGTGGCCATGAGAAAAATATTCTCAACCAGCATTTAGCTTGTGAACTCCCACCTGATCAAGTCATCCACAAAAGTTAATTCTTCTGTATCCTGTCAGTTGGACTTTTTGCTAGGCAGGTGTCTTCAAAAATGATCTCATCAGCCACGAAGAAAAAATTCTTCTCAAAAAGCAATTTCTTCTATGTACTATGTCATCAGTCAGACTTTTTGTCCGTAAAAATTGTCTCGTCATTATGGAAATGTGGCGAAGCTCCATGCCTGCAGCAAAATTTAATTCTGCTAATATTGTATGACATACAATACTTCTGGCCAGCTGACCATTTTTTGTCATTTAAATTTTTGTATTTTAATTATCTCATTTTCTAAACGACTGTGGCCTTTCCCAAGCACATACCCCAGGCCCTTACCCAATGGACATCTGGGAAGGCAGACTGGAACAATGGGCAGACCTGGCCCAGTTTGCTCTTGTTGTACTGTCTTGTCTAGACTCCACTTTCATCTCAGAGGGGGTTTTCAGCGCCGCAAGGGGCGTCATCACACCCAAGCGGACAAAGATATCCTCCGCCGTGTACAAAACATTACTTTTGTCAAAATCAATGAGGCATGGATATGAAGGATGTTCCAGTTGAGGATGATGAATCTGTAGATCGCTGGCCCCATCATGCCACTGCCGCTGTCTGCCTGCTTACCATCATGTTCCATACTGTATTGCAGCTGCAAGTCTTTCTATTGCCACTATTACCCCTACCCAACAGACACCACTCCTACTATTATAACCCCCACATAGCTTCACACACATATACTGCCTTGTCTGATCCATGCTATGCTACTTCTGCACTACTATTGCGGCCGTATGCCACTATTAACCTGCCCTTTCCACATCCACACTGCACTGCTGTCGCTCCTAAAAATAAGGAAGAATTTTTCATTTTTTGTTTATAACAAACCACTGTTTCTTCTGACATGAACGTGTGTGTGTAAACAAGGAAAGGAATCTGCCCCCGTTAAGGTATAATTTTTGGATGCTTGATCCCAACAAGCCGCTGTCTTTTCCCATAACACTGTGTGTATTCAAACACCATCTGCCCCCAATAAGGGATAGTTTTAAAAAAAAAAAAAAATTTAGTAAGTAGAGATGAGCCAAGTTTTGAAAAATTCCATGTATCCAATTCGGCGAAGTTCACCAAGAAATTTGACTCAATCTGAATTAATTTGTCACAAATCGCTATAAATCAGATATATCCAGGCCAGTCATAGTCTTCCCACTTGGTGGCCCAATCTCAGTGTGAAGGCTTCGAACTTAACCCTCTCCCAACCGGCAACAGAAAATTTAGAAATAGCGCTGTTTTAAAGAGCAGACGCCCAGCACTAATGTCCGTGATCGGCGGTAATGCCGGTTGTGGACTTTTAACCTTTCAGATGCCATGGTCATCCGGGTGTGCTGTGGGGATAGGGGGACCTGGAACGTGTATGCAGCAACCCCTGTCCTCCTGTGTGATCGTACCGGAGATGGTACGCTACAGCCGCCATTTTAGGAAAACCTGATTCGTTACCGCGAAGCGCTAGGAAATTCGGGTTTCTTGCAAATTAAAATTTTCTTCTGATGACATGACAATGGCGCAGTAGTTATTAAACACGCTGCTCATGAACACATCAGACATCTGTTCCCCCACAGCCATGTATGTCACTGTCACTCAGACATCATTCACTATTGATGTCATTGTGTTCAAGAGCTCAAAAGGTCCTTAAGGGGTTAAGGAGCAAACTGGATATTTTGAATGGGCGTCTGATTTTTCTGTCTATTTTGTGACATGATTCCTTCATCTCTTCTCTCCAGTAACAGTTGTGCTCATTCCGCGGCTCCATCAGATGTGAGAGGACCCAAGGGAATCATTAGCGTCTTTTCTTCTAATTTCTTCTCTCTAAAGATCAATAATTAACACAAAAAGAGAGAAGAGAACAGTGCTGCCATCACGGGCACATTACCGCGGTATTTTTTAATTATCACTAGGTATATAAAGACACGGGGGGAGGGTAATCATTCCCTTTATGTCAGAATCCTGACTGTAAAAAGGTTTAAAATGTTGTGCAAAACATCTTTTGTGCAGGAATGTGCAACTTTTTTAAAAACGTAAACATGGTTACCTATGTTAATTAGGTGCACACCAGATTTTTAAAAAGTCACAAAATGTTGCATTTTTGCTCCAGTGGAGGGGGACCTAAAAAGATTTTCTATTCCCAACAGCCGTAAATTTATGCCGATGGTCGGATTTTTAAAAATGATGCCTGCTTGCGTGTGCAGTTGTGACAGGGCCATTTTAACACATTGTTCATTGCCAGCTGTGCCCCATAGATGGTGTCCTTCAGGATAAAAGAACAGAACTAGTATCCTTATAGGTCCTCCTCGCTCCCCTATATAAAGAGACTTCTTTATGGAACCTCCTTCCATGTCTGGCCCCCTTGTCTTCTGTGTTCCCATTCTCCTGTGTCTGGTCCAGCCCCCTTGTCTTCTGGTTTTCCCATTCTCCTGTGTCTGGTCTTGCCCCCTCATTTTCTGAGTTCCTGTACTTCGGTGCCTAGTCCTCCTCCTGTGTATGGCCCTACCCCCTAGTCTTCTGTGTTCCTGTTTCTATATGTCTGGTCCTGCCCCCATGTCTTCTGTGTTCCCATCCTCCAGTGTCTGGTCCTCCTCCTGTGTCTGGTCCTCCTCCTGTGTCTGGTCCTCCTCCTGTGTTTGGTCCTCCTCCTGTGTCTGGTCCTCCTCCTGTGTCTGGTCCTCCTCCTGTGTCTGGTCCTGCCCCCTTGTCTTCTGTGTTCCCATCCTCCTGTGTCTGGTCCTCCTCCTGGGTCTGCTTCTCCTCCTGTGTCTTGTCCTCCTCCTGTGTCTGGTCCTCCTCCTGTGTCTGGTCCTCCTCCTGTGTCTTGTCCTCCTCCTGTGTCTGGTCCTCCTCCTGTGTCTGGTCCTGCCCCCTTCTCTTCTGTTTTCCCATTCTCCTGAGTTTGGTCCAATCCCTTGGTCTTCTGTGTTCCCGTCCTCCTGTGTCTGGTCCTCCTCCTGTGTCTGGTCCTGTCCCCTTGTCTTCTGTTTTCCCATTCTCCTGTGTCTGGTCCTGTCTAGTGCTGAGCGAGCAGTGCTCTGTGCTCGTATGCTCGGGTGCTCTGGCCGAGCACCCGAGCATAATGTTAGTCAATGGGACTAAACCAGGCACCCCCCGCTCGGAAGAGGGGAGGGTGTCTGGTTAATAGAAAAAGGTCAGAATCACGACTTCTCCTCTTTTACTCCTTTCACTCGTAAAAGTATGCTAATTAACTGAATTTGTACGCATTAGCGTACAAATCAACATTACAGTGCGGGGAGGAGACTCGAGCTTTGCGCTCGAGTACACTCGGTGTTCGGACAAACACCGAGCGGACCCGAGCATAGGCATGCTCGGCCGAACAGTGAGTTTGGCAGAGCATGCTCGCTTAACACTAGTCTTGTCCCCTTTCTTCTGTGTACCCATTCTCCTGTGTTTGGTCTTGCTCCTTCATCTTCTGTGTTCCTGTACTCCTGTGTCTGGTCCTCCTCCTGTCTATGGCCCTACCCCCTTGTCTTCTTTGTTCCTGTCCTCCTGTGTCTGGTCCTATCCCCTTGTCAGACCTTTGGCTTCTGTGTCCCTATCTCCTTATCTTCTGTGTTTCTGTCCTCCTGTGTCTGGTCCTCCTCCGGTATCTGGTCCCATCCCCTGGTCTTTTGTGTTCACATTCTCCTGTGTCTGGTCCCATTCCCTGGTCTTTTGTGTTCACATTCTCCTGTGTGTGGTCCCATCCCCTTATGTTCTGTGTTCCTAACCTCCTGTGTCCAGTCCCCTTGTCTTCTGTGTTAACATCCTCTTGTGTCTGGTCCAATCTCCTGGTCTTCTGTGTTCCCATCCTCTTGTGTCTGGTCCGGCCCTTATCTTCCTGTCCTCCTGTTTCTTGTCCTGTCCCCTTGTCTTCTGTGTTCCTGTCCTCCTGTGTATGGTCCTGCCCCCTTATCTTCTGTGTCCCCATCCTCCTGTGTCTGACCTGCCCCCTTGTCTTCTGTGTTCACATACTCCTCTGTTAGGCCCTGCCCTTTGTCTTCCATGTTCCCATCCTCCTGTGTCTGGTCCTCCTCCTGTGTCTAATTCCCAACCAAAGTCACCCTGTAATACCCCCAATGAATGCCCACTTTTTATGCAAATGGATACAATATTGGCCAAATTTGTGACACGCTCTCTAGTGTAAAGCAGGACAAAAATATGGGACTATTGGTACAATTGACAACATTGCTGGTGACGTGCGGAGGAGACGGAGAAGACCTACTTAATTTAACCTAAAAAATCATTTACTTTTCATATTCTAGCCACCTTCTCATTTTTCTCTAAAAGTTTCATGTTCTTTCAAGACAAGATACTAAGTCCTCCAGTGTAAAGGTTTGTCCCAGTCTCTTGTACATAGAGAAGTATTATACATTTTCAACTTCTGGACGTCAACATTCACTGACAGCAAGAAGAAATATCACGGCACAAAATCTATAGGAAAGTTGCCGAATTTTTAATTATACAGAAAATAAATGGGTTCAGACTTAACTTAACTAGAGATGAGCGAGTAGTGAAATATTCGAAAGTTCGAAATTCGATTTGAATAGACCGCGAAATTCGACTATTCGACCGAATATCGAATCCCATTAAAGTCTATGGGAAAAAAATGCTCGCCACTTGGAAATCTCAATTCGACCACTTGGAGGTCACCAAGTCCACCCTGAAACCTCAGAAAAGGATGCCAACACTGCTGGAATGCAACTGGGACAGCAGGGGAAGCATGTCTGGGTGCATATAACGCGCCCAAGTCGCACTATTACGCCACTATCACAGCCTCTCAACAATACACTCCAAAGACAATGTAACCTCTCTGTAAAGTGAGACCATACAAGGAAACCTTCTTTCCTCTACATTGCCATGGACCCCAAGCCAAACTAGACAAAAAAGAAGATGAAATTCTGCACCCCTTAAAATCACGTTGCCTATGACAACCACAGATGGCATAGGCAAAGGGGAAAGCAAATAGACCCCACCCCTAATTGTCATTGTGTGTGTGTGTGAGATGTGGTCAGACATGTCTTCTTTAAAATGTAAAAACAACTCAAACACATGCAGAAGCCTTAAAATGCCCAAATTGTTGGCGCTTGAGATGTCAGTGACCCGACCTGGCCCAGTGTCATGTCTAGCAGGTAAAGCAGTGGGGATGTTGAGGGATGCGTAGGACCGCAAAAGGCAGGAAGAGGCCGTGGGCTGGCCAGAGGCTCATGGAAAATTTTGTGGAGGCCCAAGAGGTGAGACCTGTTAAAAATTTTGTGGAGGCCCAAGAGGTGAGACCTCTTAAACATTTTGTGGAGGCCCAAGAGGTGAGACCTCTTAGACATTTTGTGGAGGCCCAAGAGGTGAGACCTCTTAAACATTTTGTGGAGGCCCAAGAGGTGAGACCTCTTAAACATTTTGTGGAGGCCCAAGAGGTGAGACCTCTTAAACATTTTGTGGAGGCCCAAGAGGTGAGACCTGTTAAACATTTTGTGGAGGCCCAAGAGGTGAGACCTCTTAAAAATTTTGTGGAGGCCCAAGAGGTGAGCCATAAATATATAAATTTTTCTTATTTACGGAGCAATTCTACGGCGGTTAAGGAGGAGGAGGAGGAGGTGGAGGAGGAAATGGCACTTCATACAGATGGCACTTCACTTTTGGCTGCTTTCCACTGTTGGAGAAGCAAAGTCCGGGTCAATCCACTTGCTGTTCATTTTGATTAGCGTCAGCCTGTCGGCACTGTCAGTTGACAGGCGGCTGCGCTTATCGGTTATAATGCCCCCGGCTGCGCTGAACACCCTTTCTGATAGCACGCTGGCGGCAGGGCAGGCAAGCACCTCCAAGGCGTACAGGGACAGTTCCAGCCACGTGTCCAACTTGGAGACCCAGTAAGTGTAGGACGCCGAGGGATCGGGGAGGACAGGGGTACGGTCTGCCAGGTACTCCCGCAACATCCGCCGATACTTGTCCCTCCTGCTGATAGCGGGCCCCGCAGTGATGGAAGTTGCACGAGGGGGTGCCATGAACGTGTCCCACACCTTGGAGAGTGTTCCCCTGGTGGCTGTGGGCCTGATTGATGTTGTGGGACTCTGGGAGACCCTCTCCTCTCTGCCGCCAGCGATGGTGGGTGGGAAAATCTCCATCATGTTCTGCACGAGTTCCCTCTGGTATTCCAGCAATCGATTCGTCCTCTCCTCTACCGGAATAAAAGAAGAGACGTTATCTTTATACCGGGGGTCCAGGATTGCGAAGACCCAGTACAGTTTGTTCTCCACTATCCGGACAACACGTGTGTCCCGGGAAAAGCAGCCCAGCATGAAGTCAGCCATGTGTGCCAGACTCTGAATAGGCATGACGTCACTGACCCCACCAGAAGGATCACTTGCCATTTCCTCCTCTTCCTCTTCCGCCTCCTCTCCGCCCCATCCGCGCTGAACCAATGGGACGCACACAGCCTGACTGCTACCCTCGCCGCCAGCATCCGCCTCCTCTTCCACAGCCACCTCCACGTCGTCCTCCTCCTCCTCATCCTCCTCCTCCTCCTGCAACTGCCACCGAGAAGCAGACAAAAGTGTGGTCTGACTGTGTAGCTCCGTTGCGTCTCCTCCTACCCCCGTCTCCTCTGCGTGCAATGCAATCTCCCTTATTGCGATGAGCGATTCTTTAAGGACGCCTAGGAGCGGGATGGTTACGCTCACTATAGCGTCCTCGCTGCTGACCTTCTTGGTGGACTCCTCAAAGATACGCAGTACATCGCATATGTCTGCGCAGACCACCACCTCTCCACTGCTTTCCTCGCTGGACATCACCCCTGGCCAAGTGGGGTCGGTCATTTCGTCATCCACCACCTCCTCTTCCACTTCCTCACTCTGCTCCTCCTGCTGCCCACTGGACATTCCAACAGCCTCCCTTGATGGCAACTGTGTCTCATCATCATCATCGCTCATGATAACAGATGCTGGCTCAGGGTCCACATCAGCAGGAGATGGCGAAAACTCAAGTGTTTGGGCATCACTACAAACAAATTCCTCTGCTAGCTCCTGGGATTCTTCCGGCACATCTGAAAATAGACCCGAAAAGAGCTCCTGGGAGGGGTCAATGGTGGGATGACTCTGTTGGCCAGGTGTGGAGGAAGGAGGGTCAGAGTGAGACTGTGTGGATGACTGGCTGGTGGACAACTGTGTGGAAGCGCTATCGGCTATCCATTGCACCACCTGTTCAACCTGCTCAGGCCTCAACAGCGGTGTAACCCGCCCCCTGCTTAACTGTCCCATAAAGGCAGGGATTCTGGATGAGCGGGATCCTGGCTGACCCTCACCAGCACGCATTGTATCCCCACTGGCTTCAACAAGGCCCCCAACAGCATTTCCGCGCCCCCGTCCTCGTCCACGTCCTATTCCGCTAGCCCCCCGCCGCATTTTATTTTTTTTTGGTTACAATATTTTGCCTTCACAGCCGTGAAATTATTTTGCAAGAGAACGCACAGTACAGTTGCCAATTATAAGGCCTATATATTTTATAGTTCAAGGTACACAGCCGTGTACTAACTGTTCAGACGGTGGGTATAAACACCAGGTATTTAAATTAGTTTGCAAGAGAACGCACAGTACAGTTGCCTAGTATAAGGCCTATATATTTTATAGTTCAAGGTACACAGCCGTGTACTAACTGTTCAGACGGTGGGTATTAACACCAGGTATTTCAATTATTTTGCAAGAGAACGCACAGTACAGTTGCCAATTATAAGGCCTATATATTTTATAGTTCAAGGTACACAGCAGTAGTGCCAAATATAGTTTGGTATGTAGCAGAGCACCTAATACACCACTAATGCCTCTCTCTGTCCCTACTCCAGCAGCTATCCCTGAATACGGCAGCCGTTCTCTGTAAAGTGTATCTTGTAGTAAAGCTATCACTGTACTGCACTATATTAGCCCTGATAAGGGCTTTTAATCACGCTCCTGCCTGTCCAACAGCTAAAACCTGTCTCTCCCTTCTCCAGCCTCTGTCCCTGACTAAGTTCACGCAGCATATGCGTACGAGCAGGAAGAGCTGAGTTTTTAATATTCGAGGTCACATGGTTTTTCCAGCCAATGCATGTAGATGCCGTTTTCGCGCTGCCAGCGTGCTCAGCGTGCCTGTCATACCCCCCCTGCATGGTGATTGGTGGAAAAAGAGCGCCAGGGAAGGTGGGAGGGGAAACAAATTCTAAGTGCGCCATCGCCGTTATACTCGATTGAAATCGAGTACGCCGAATAGCGTAGTATTCGATCGAATACCAGCTCGTTCGAACACTACTCGCTCATCTCTAAACTTAACCACAAAACTGGTCAAAATTTGAATTTGTTAGGTTACAAATTCAATACAATGTTGCAACATGCTAGCATAGGACTGCAATACACAACATAACCACTGGGTGGCCGCATGTAGAAAGATACAACATAAATATCTAGTGACAGAGTATCACGAAATTATTATTTTATTTTTTTCTCAAAGCTGGTCATCTTGCACCAAACATTACAAGATATGTGAAGCCAAATGGAAACTAGGACTCAATTTTTTGACTTTTTTTTTTTATATTTTGGACGCAGAACTGTTTCACACATACCCCTTCCTGGTTCTGAGAGCTTCCCCAAGGGTTTTGTGTTTCAGCATTAGTTATTCATTTAGAGATTGTATTAGACTTTGAGGAATTGTACTTTCTCCTGTGTCCGCTCCCGCCCTTCACTGGAGTTTTAACCCCCTTTTTATACGATAATAATAAGCGCTGTGAAGGTATAGCAATTTTCCTTTATCCTCAACCTCGGATATGTCATTCACTTCTGCGCCGGGGAAAACATGCAAGCTTGGCGAGTGAATTAAATCTAATTACGGTGAATGAGGGGGGAGGTGGAGATATTTTGGGCCGTGCGCTGATCAGAGTCTTTGAGCTTCAGTGTAAATATTGTGCTTCATGTTAACTTTTCCATCATGAATATGCAATGCAGGTTTCATATTCATTTATTCCGTCGATCCGCATGTCTTCTGTGTACAGACTCTCTGCTGGTGAGGTTAATTTGGGTGGAAGATTAAAAAAAAAAAATTTTAAAATATTTTTTTTTTCTTAACTCCAGATAAGACGAGTTATATTTTGGGTTTAAGTGGAAATCGTGTCGCTAAATACAGGAGACGAAAATTCATATGAAGGCGGGAAATGCTGATGAAGGCACAGGACGTGTTATTTCCACATTAAAATGTCAGATGTTTTTGTTTTTTATTTATTTATTTTTCAAATTACAATCAGGGTGACATACTGTATCTCCTGACACTGCTACGGTGGCCCATAGAGGTTGTCCTCTACTGTACCTTTTGGTGGCCATTAGGGTTTAGCGTGTCGAAGTATCCAATGTGGACTTCGATAAAAATTTTAGAGAAAATTCGATTCGCCACAAAGCCGAATTTCCTCATGCTTTGCGCTAACGAATCAATTTCCCCTGGAGTGGCGGTAAAAATAAAAAAAATATACATACTCACCTCATCCATTTGAGCGAAAAGAGCGCAGTCTTGATTGAAGATCCCGTGCGAAATCTCGTGTACGATGACATCATCAAGTGGGACCTTCAATCAAGATGGCCGCGGCAGCCCCTTCGCGGTGAAATGTATAAGGTGAGTATTTTTTATTTTATGTTTTTTTCCAGATTAACCCCTGAAAGTCCTCATTTTTCACCTCACATGCCATAATCAGTGATAAATGCGGCATCTGAGGGGTACAATAATGGGGGGCGTTCCCCGTCATTGCACTCGTTACTTACGACATAATTCGCCACAAACCAAATTTCTTTGTGAAATTCGACGAATAAAATTTTTCCCTCAACACTAATGACCATACACATTGGGCGAACATCGGCCGAACCTGCCAGTTTCATCAGGAAGCCGTCCATCTTTTAATGTGTACGTAGGTGTCCCGAATATCCAGGGAGGAAAAAGAATCAAGCATGTTGGACGTCAACATGCCCAATCCTTCATTCTAAGGGGAGAGAACTTTCCGTGGCTTAAGCCAGCTAAAAACAGGACACAGCTGTCGAGCGTTTGGCCAGCGGCTGCAGCTACAGTATGTCCCCCGATCCAGAAGAGCATGCATGTGTTGTGAATGGGAGAGGGGAAAAAGCTGCTGTCAGACGCCTGGCATGGACATGTTGAAAATCCAACAAGCCTGACCCTTTTTACCCTGCCAGCAGAGCTGCGATGCTCAGTGGTTTACAGTAACTTAGATATAATGTGTGTGGTCAACTTTATTCCTCTGTCCCTAATGAGAGCACATGCATGCTCGGCCGAGCTGAGCGTACATGTGCATGAGGGTTGGCAGGAATAGCTGTCAGCTGAATAAGGTACATGTAGGTTAGTGTTTGTATCTGGGAAAGTAGGATGTCAGCTCTGCCATGATGCCAAAACTTCAATCTACTGGGCCCCAATGCAAAATCTCTGACAGGGCCCCACCTGTTATAATACTGCTGTCATCTTATGTCTTGTTTAAGGGCCCCCTTAGACACAAGGGCCCAGTGAACAACCCAATAGCTACGCCCTTACATCTTCAAAGGAGCTTCCTACAGACTTGTTTAGAATGTGTGTGATGGACGAAACCAGTAAATGTAATGGCTCTGGTCAATAGAGACAGAGACATGTCCACTAGGGGGCAGTGTAAGGTCATCTTTAAGAGACCAGGGTCACACAGAGTCTAAAACAAGGGTTCATACTGTTCTGTGTCCAGCTTTAAATCATACATAACAACAGCAACGTGCCCTAATGTATGTATACAGTGAGTGCACCAGCAGAATAGTGAGTGCAGCTCTGGAGTATAATACAGGATGTAACTCAGGATCAGTACAGGATAAGTAATGTATGTACACAGTGACTGCACCAGCAGAATAGTGAGTGCAGCTCTGGAGTATAATACAGGATGTAACTCAGGATCAGTACAGGATAAGTAATGTATGTACACAGTGACTGCACCAGCAGAATAGTGAGTGCAGCTCTGGAGTATAATACAGGATGTAACTCAGGATCAGTACAGGATAAGTAATGTATGTACACAGTGACTGCACCAGCAGAATAGTGAGTGCAGCTCTGGGGTATAATACAGGATGTAACTCAGAATCAGTACAGGATAAGTAATGTATGTACACAGTGACTGCACCAGCAGAATAGTGAGTGCAGCTCTGGAGTATAATTAAAGATGTAACTCAGGATCAATAAAGGATAAGTAATGTATGTACACAGTGACTGCACCAGCAGAATAGTGAGTGCAGCTCTGGGGTATAATACTGGATGTAACTCAGGATCAGTACAGGATAAGTAATGTATGTACACAGTGACTGCCCCAGCAGAATAGTGAGTGCAGCTCTGGGGTATAATACAGGATGTAACTCAGGATCAGTACAGGATAAGTAATGTATGTACACAGTGACTGCCCCAGCAGAATAGTGAGTGCAGCTCTGGAGTATAATATAGGATGTAACTCAGGATCAGTACAGGATAAGTAATGTAATGTATGTACACAGTGACTGCACCAGCAGAATAGTGAGTGCCGCTCTGGAGTATAATATAGGATGTAACTCAGGATCAGTACAGGATAAGTAATGTAATGTATGTACACAGTGACTTCACCAGCAGAATAGTGAGTACAGCTCTGGAGTATATTACAGGATGTAACTCAGGATCAGTACAGGATAAGTAATGTATGTACACAGTGACTGCCCCAGCAGAATAGTGAGTGCAGCTCTGGAGTATAATACAGGATTTGACTCAGGATCAGTTCAGGATAAGTGATGTTTGTACACAGTGACTGCACCAGAAGAATAGTCAGTGCAGCTCTGGAGTATAATATAGGATGTAACTCAGGATCAGTACAGGATAAGTAATGTAATGTATGTACACAGTGACTGCCCCAGCAGAATAGTGAGTGCAGCTCTGGAGTATAATACAGGATGTAACTCAGGATCAGTTCAGGATAAGTAATGTATGTACACAGTGACGCCACAAGCAGAATAGTGAGTGCAGCTCTGGAGTATAATACAGGATGTAACTCAGGATCAGTACAGGATAAGTAATGTATGTACACAGTGACTGCCCCAGCAGAATAGTGAGTGCAGCTCTGGAGTATAATATAGGATGTAACTCAGGATCAGTACAGGATAAGTAATGTAATGTATGTACACAGTGACTGCACCAGCAGAATAGTGAGTGCCGCTCTGGAGTATAATATAGGATGTAACTCAGGATCAGTACAGGATAAGTAATGTAATGTATGTACACAGTGACTTCACCAGCAGAATAGTGAGTACAGCTCTGGAGTATATTACAGGATGTAACTCAGGATCAGTACAGGATAAGTAATGTATGTACACAGTGACTGCCCCAGCAGAATAGTGAGTGCAGCTCTGGAGTATAATACAGGATTTGACTCAGGATCAGTTCAGGATAAGTGATGTTTGTACACAGTGACTGCACCAGAAGAATAGTCAGTGCAGCTCTGGAGTATAATATAGGATGTAACTCAGGATCAGTACAGGATAAGTAATGTAATGTATGTACACAGTGACTGCCCCAGCAGAATAGTGAGTGCAGCTCTGGAGTATAATACAGGATGTAACTCAGGATCAGTTCAGGATAAGTAATGTATGTACACAGTGACGCCACAAGCAGAATAGTGAGTGCAGCTCTGGAGTATAATACAGGATGTAACTCAGGATCAGTACAGGATAAGTAATGTTTGTACACAGTGACTGCACCAGAAGAATAGTGAGTGCAGCTCTGGAGTATAATACAGGATGTAACTCAGGATCAGTACAGGATAAGTAATGTATGTACACAGTGACTGCACCAGCAGATTAGTGAGTGCAGCTCTGGAGTACAATGAAATATGTCGCAAAGGATTACTACAAGTCTTTACATACTTGTTGAGACTTGTTTTCTTACACAGATCATATCTTTACAAAAAATGTGAAAATAAACATACATTTGAAAGAGTACAGTACTAGTGATGATCGAGCACTACCAGGAAGACACACAAGTGCCCCAAATAAAAAAGAAAACACACAGACACAGAGACATACTTACCTTCCCTGGCAGCTCCCGACCTGCTCCAGCAGGAAGACTGCGTGCAGAGTGGTAATTTTTACCACAGCGCCACCTGCTGGACGGGAGGAGGGAGCTGCAGGGACAGGTAAGGACGGATCCGTCATGACCCCAATGCAAGTCAATGGGGACGGATCCGTTTACTAGTGTGTCACACCAAACGGATCCATCTCCTTTGACTTGCATTGGGGTCCCGACGGATCCGTCTAGGGGACTCGAGCTTTGCACTTGAATACACTCGGTGTTCGGCCGAACACCGAGTGCACCCGAGCGTAGGCATGCTTGGCCGAACAGCGAGTTCGGGCGAGCATGCTCGCTCATCACAATTGTATCATTTCTTTGTTCTTCTTCCTAGTAAATATTAATAATTTGAACTGGGTTTTACCATGTCTCTTGCCAAAAGTGTCCCTACACAGTCTGACCCTGTCAGCACTGATTGACCTGCAGCTGGTAACACTCAGTTGGCGAATTTTTCATAAATTTGGAGTAAGAGTAACAGAGGAACAAAAAAAAAATAATAAAAAGAAAACCAAGAGGCTCCAGAATAACTATTGGGGAATGCAATTATTTGCTAAAACAGACATGTCAGGAGAGGTGACGGTGCCCTTTAAATATTACTATTTTTTTGACTTGCTCATTTGCACTTTTACCTCTCATTCCCCACAATACAAGCCTCGGTGGCGGCATTTTCATATATTTTTCCCTATGATGTGTCTATTTCACAAAAACAAACCCAAACATAATTAGCAATAAACCCGTCCTGTGGCCGCAGCATTCCTCCCTCCATTCTTGTAAAAGAGCAGCAAAGGCGGTATAATGCCGAGATGAAGCTCATGATACAATGTTTCATTTCTTGAGACCTGAGAAAGTTAGAAAATATGATTATCAAATATTAATCGAGTCATAGAGGCGCAGAGCAAGGCGTATTAATGTCAAGTGTTCATTAAATCAGCAGAGTCAATTCTAGAGGGACAAGGTTTCCTGGGATTTAATTGGGCAAATAACATTAGCATCAGAGCATGGAGTAAGCAGACAGATGTTCACCAAGATGAAAGGTCCCTTATTATACCAGAGGAAGGGGCACTTCCCTTCAGAAGTGAAGCTTTCTTGAGGTTTTGGATATTTATTCGAAGGATCAGTCCCTTTAAATCAGGGCATGAAGTGAAGTGTACCCCCAATAAGGACCAGTATTCATCCCTTCCCAGATCTTACAGTGGCCAATATGGAGTAAGCATGCGGCCCCCAAATGTACCCCAGGGCTATACAACTGGTTGGTTTTACCCAGAAGAAGAAGCAATATTTTGTATTATTTTTAGGTTTCTGAGGTTTATTTAATGTTTTCTTCTCTTCATTTATTTTTTTCATAAAACACCATTCATCAAACTATTTCATTTATTTTGGTTTACCATACGCATGTCTTATCTCCCCAAGAACCAGAGGATTGGGCAGCTGAAATACAACATGCCTGCTCCTTATCTTCCCCCAACATCTGGCACCCATAATGGAGAAACAAAAAGATATAGACGCTCATAGGGGGAGTAGGTTTGGTGAACGGAACTTCAAAATGAGGTGGTTGTGGTCCTCTTTGGTGCGGTACAGAAGGAAAATGTTAACAAACTTTTTACATTAAAACCTCTGTAACTTGCGCCCTGGATTATCTTTCATCCCTGCAAGAATTTTCGCCCACAAACGCCAGATAGACAGAGTAAGTAAATAAATGTCTATGTGGCGCAATCCGTGTTAGTGGACCCTCACTATTGGTATTACAATTTTGTAGTAGGATCACTACACGGAGGACCAATATTTCCGGTGGCAGAGAAGAAAAGTGACGGACAGTGTGAACAAGCGTTAAGTACACCACAAGGGAGAAGGAGGATTTAGAATAATTCCTTCACAGGAGGAAATCGGGTGGTTCCAGGGACTTATCCTGGATCCGGTACTGTTATATGTACTTTGATATCAGGAATGGGGACCTATTCCCAGAGGTGGATACAGTTGCTTAAAAATTCCATTTAGGTTGCACAGACAGCTATGGGAACACTCTTTTATATTAACCAGATCCCCAAGATGTTCCTCATTGACTTGAGAAAGGAGTACCTGCACTCCGAAATGCGTTGTGTTACTGAGGTTTTAATTTAAACAAGTCTCCCTAAAAAAGTGATGTCTGAACTTGAGTGGATGTAAACCCCTCCACGTCCACTGATCACCTATCTGGCATAAACTTCTCCCCATCACATCACTAAACTTCTCAACATCACACCACTAAACTTCTCAATATCACACCACTAAACTTCTCAACATCACACCACTAAATTTCTCCCCATCACACCGCTAAACATCTCAACATCACACCATTAAATTTCTCCCCATCACATCACTAAACTTCTCAACATCACATCACTAAACTTCTCAACATCACACCACTAAACTTCTCAACATCACAACACTAATCTTCTCAACATCACACCACTAAACTTCTCAACATCACATCACTAAACTTCTCCTCATCACACCACTAAATTTCTCAACATCACGCCACTAAACTTCTCAACTTCACACCACTAAACTTCTCAACATCATGCCATTAAACTTCTCAACATCACACCTCTAAAATTCTCAACATCACACCACTAAACTTCTCAACATCACAACGCTAAACTTCTCAACATCAGACCACTAAATTTCACCCCATCACATCACTAAACTTCTCAACATCACACCTCTAAAATTCTCAACATCACACCACTAAACTTCTCAACATCACAACGCTAAACTTCTCAACATCACGCCACTAAATTTCTCCCCATCACATCACTAAACTTCTCAACATCACACCATTAAATTTCTCCCCATCACACCGCTAAACTTCTCAACATCACAACACTAATCTTCTCAACATCACACCACTAAACTTCTCAACATCACATCACTAAACTTCTCCTCATCACACCACTAAATTTCTCAACATCACGCCACTAAACTTCTCAACATCACACCATTAAACTTCTCAACATCACACCACTACACTTCTCAACATCACGCCGCTAAACTTCTCAACATCACGCCACTAAACTTCTCAACATCACACCACTAAACTTCTACCCATCACATCACTAAACTTCTCAACATCACGCCACTAAACTTCTCAACATCACGCCACTAAACTTCTCAACATCACGCCACTAAACTTCTCAACATCACGCCACTAAACTTCTCAACATCACACCACTAAACTTCTCAACATCACACCACTAAATTTCTCCCCATCACACCGCTAAACATCTCAACATCACACCATTAAATTTCTCCCCATCACATCACTAAACTTCTCAACATCACATCACTAAACTTCTCAACATCACGCCACTAAACTTCTCAACATCACACCACTAAACTTCTCAACATCACACCACTAAACTTCTCAACATCACACCACTAAATTTCTCCCCATCACACCGCTAAACATCTCAACATCACACCATTAAATTTCTCCCCATCACATCACTAAACTTCTCAACATCACATCACTAAACTTCTCAACATCACACCACTAAACTTCTCAACATCACAACACTAATCTTCTCAACATCACACCACTAAACTTCTCAACATCACATCACTAAACTTCTCCTCATCACACCACTAAATTTCTCAACATCACGCCACTAAACTTCTCAACTTCACACCACTAAAATTCTCAACATCATGCCATTAAACTTCTCAACATCACACCTCTAAAATTCTCAACATCACACCACTAAACTTCTCAAACATCACAACGCTAAACTTCTCAACATCAGACCACTAAATTTCTCCCCATCACACCACTAATGTTCTCAACATCACACCATTGAATTTCTCCCCATCACATGACTAAACTTCTCAACATCACACCACTAAATTTCTCCCCATCACACCGCTAAACTTCTCAACATCACACCATTAAATTTCTCCCCATCACACCGCTAAACTTCTCAACATCACACCACTAAATTTCTCCCCATCACACCATTAAACTTCTCAACATAACGTCACTAAACTTCTCAACATCACACCACTAAACTTCTCAACATAATACCACTAAACTTCTCTCCATCACACCACTAAACTTCTCCTAAGCTAAACTTCTCCCCATCACACAACTAATCTTCTCAACATCACACCACTAATCTTCACAACATCACACTGCTACTCTTCTCAACATCACGCCACTAAACTTCTCCCCATCACACCACTAAACTTCTCAACATCACACCACTAAACTTCTCAATATCACATCACTAAACTTCGACCCATCACACCACTAAACTTCGACCCATCACACCACTAAACTTCGACCTATCACACCACTAAACATTTTAACATCACACCACTAAACTTCTCAACATCACGCCACTAAAATTCTCAACATCACGCCACTAAACTTCCCAACATCATGCCTCTAAACTTCTCAACAACACACCACTAAACATCTCAACATCATACCACTAAGCTTCTCAATACCACACCACTAAAATTTTCAACATCACACCACTAAACTTCTCAATATCACAACACCCAACTTCTCCTCATCACACCCACTAAACCTCTCAACATCACACCACTAATCTTCTCAACATCACACCACTAATCTTCTCAACATCATGCCACTAAACTTCTCAACATCACATCACTAAACTCAACATCACACCACTAAACTTCTCAAGATCACGCCACTAAACTTCTCAACATCACACCACTAAGCTTCTCAACATCACACCACTAAACTTGGACCCATCACGCCACTAAACTTCTCAAGATCAGGCCACTAAACTTCTCAACATCACGCCACTAAACTTCTCAACATCACACCACTAAACTTCTCAACATCACACCACTAAACTTCTCAACATCACATCACTAAACTTCTCCTCATCACACCACTAAATTTCTCAACATCACGCCACTAAACTTCTCAACTTCACACCACTAAAATTCTCAACATCATGCCATTAAACTTCTCAACATCACACCTCTAAAATTCTCAACATCACACCACTAAACTTCTCAACATCACAACGCTAAACTTCTCAACATCAGACCACTAAATTTCACCCCATCACATCACTAAACTTCTCAACATCACACCTCTAAAATTCTCAACATCACACCGCTAAACATCTCAACATCACACCATTAAATTTCTCCCCATCACTCACTAAACTTCTCAAACATCACATCACTAAACTTCTCAACATCACACCACTAAACTTCTCAACATCACAACACTAATCTTCTCAACATCACACCACTAAACTTCTCAACATCACATCACTAAACTTCTCCTCATCACACCACTAAATTTCTCAACATCACGCCACATAACTTCTCAACTTCACACCACTAAAATTCTCAACATCATGCATTAAACTTCTCACATCACACCTTCTAAAATTCTCACATCACACCACTAAACTTTCACATCACAACGCTAAACTTCTCACATCAGAGCCACTAAATTTCTCCCATCACACCACTAATGTTTCTCAACATCACACCATTGAATTTCTCCCCCATCACATGACTAAACTTCTCAACATCCACCACTAAATTTCTCCCCATCACACCGCTAAACTTCTCAACATCACACCATTAATTTCTCCCCATCACATCACTAAACTTCTCAACATCACACCATTAAATTTCTCCCCATCACACACGCTAAACTTCTCAACTCACACCACTAAATTTCTCCCTCATCACACCAATTAAACTTTCAATAACGTCACTTAAACTTCTCACATCACACCACTAAACTTCTCAACATAATACCACTAAACTTCTCTCCATCACACCACTAAACTTCTCCTAAGCTAAACTTCTCCCCATCACACAACTAATCTTCTCAACATCACACCACTAATCTTCACAACATCACACTGCTACTCTTCTCAACATCACGCCACTAAACTTCTCCCATCACACCACTAAAACTTCTCAACATCACACACTAAACTTCTCAATATCACATCACTAAACTTCGACCATCACACCACTAAACTTCGACCCATCACACCACTAAACTTCGACCTATCACACCCACTAAACATTTTAACATCACACCACTAAACTTCTCAACATCACGCCACTAAAATTCTCAACATTCACGCCAACTAAACTTCCCCAACATCATGCCTCTAACTTCTCAACAACACACCACTAAACAT